>JARKIE010000760.1:0-25692 GCA_029378255.1 Mycena rosella
GTAAGCCTATTCATTCCGGGGGCCCGACAATCAAGCTTGATGCGTCTTTCTATTCAGGTCGTGTGGTTGCTCTACCCCGAGACAGCGAATAGGTACGTCAAGCATTCTCACTATTTGCGCCCACCCATATCTCCGGCAGACATCTGGAGGACATCGACCACCTGTACCGCGAGAATAACAGGATGGTCCTGGTTTTCAGGAACAAGGAGGCGATTCAGATGGCGCGCCCACAGCGCTTCGTCGATGCGGATAACGAGCGCGCGCAGGTAGCGCTTGCCGCGCGAGCAGATGTGCTTCAAGGCCAGATCGACCTGGAGCTGGCGGATAATTTGAGAAAACGGACGTGATAGAATAATTTCACTGCAGCGTTTAGATAGCGGTAGTATTTATTCAACTTCCTAGAAACGAGCGTCTTCGATGCGTTTGTGAGCTGTTACCATGCAAACCAATTTCGACTATCGCAGCGAAATACATGGCCTGAAAATGATTAGCGGATTTGTTACAGGAGAAGAGGACATGATACTCAGAGTGTGGTCTGGAAACCGGCGCTGTGTTTCCGGCACAAGCTGATGGTGCACAAGCCCTCCAAGATATCAAGGGCTAACCAAATTGCCAAGACAATTTTATACGCTTTCAGGCTGATATAGGAATGCAGGAATTGCACTGAACCGAAGACCGGCAATCCTTCATTCGAGACGCCAAATACGCTGTAACTTGAAGGCACGAGACTCTAAAAGAAAATAGGTCGCAGGGCGGGAGGTGGAACGCCGTGATTTGGGGCGACTTGATCTGCACCAAGCGCTTTGCGAATCCCTGGACGCCATGAATCGATGACGTTACGGTGCTGGAGGGCGAAGATGCGGCACGGTAACCGATGAAAGGCTGCTTTCAATGACGGAAGCTTTGAATCGCGTGGTGGGGTGGTGTTGGTAGAGTGTGCGTCCAAGGGAGGGCATACGGTACCGCTGGGCGCGCCGCGTGAAGCGATAGGTTGGCGAGAGCGTTTATGAGCCAGCACATTGGAGGGGAACCAGACTCTTTGCTGCCGTTGAGCCAGAGAAAGCATTAAGACAATGGGCGAGACTAGAGTCACGACGCACCAGCTAACTTGGATTCGGACGAAGTTCGAGGCTCGATGCCAGTGGAGCGAGCATTTGGCTTTGAGAGAGTCGAATGAAGGGATATCAGGAAGCTAGAGTGTCGATACTTAAGATCTTAAGACTCGGTCAAGCCAGTTGTGTCAAGCCGCCGACTCAAGCAGCAAGCTCGGTAGAGGGTGGTGGATGCAGTGGGAAGAAGCAAGAGATGATCTTCGTTTGCGATCTTCGCACGTCAACGCGTCAACACGGCAGTACAACTCCATGCGTCTCAAATAGGAAGGTAGACGAATTCTGGACGCGAAATGAGAGACGAAACAAGGAAACGAAGGGAAAAAATCGAGTTGACAACCACCGACTCAAGTTCACGGCAAGAAAATCAAGGAAAAAGCAAATTTATTTGTATAAAAAACAATTTCTAGTGCGCTTGGTAGACTCGAGAGTCACAAGCCCTGGGCCCGCGCCAAGGGAGCACGAATGGTTACGAGCCCACCCCAAGGGACTATCTACGAAGTGGAAGGGCGCGCAAGACGGGGAGAAAGGTAATAAAGTAAGCGCTGACCACAATGGAGACTGCAAAAATTGCATAAATAAGAGTGAAGGAGAAAAAGGATAAAGGAGACGCACTTGAGAAACAAGACTGCAAGCCTGCGGGCAGTTTCGGCATCGACGTCCGAGCAAGCGGTCACAGTAATGTCTCCCGCAAGCCATTTGAAGCCCGTTCCTGACCGGCGAAGCATAGAACAGACACTCCCTATCGACCGACCCGACCACGGCACAAGAATATGCTACGGGAGGCCTTCGGATCGCGCGCGAAATGCCAGGCCAACTACGTCGAGTGGTGCGAAGAGCGAGGTCGAAGGGCGGGAGGTCGAGCGAGGAAGTGTCGAGGCGGGTTGTGAAGATAATGAGCGAGAGAAATGGAGGAAATGGGAAGGGAGGAGACGTACGATGAAGAGAGAGGATGGGAGTAGGGAGCAAGAACCGCTGAGGATTGATGCCAAAGTGGCTGGCCTTTTATAGTTTTCCGGAAGTTTCCGGAACTTAGAATTTTGACAAATATTTAGCGACGTGGCACTACGTAGCTCGGGAGACACGGCCATGACACTGGGGGCAAAAGCCAGCGCATGCGGAAACGACATGCGTCAAGCGCATGTCGTCCGCACTTGGTCGCGTCCTCGGATCAGTGATTGACAAAGGTGTCAATCGCCGTTTTGGAACCTTTGTTTTTCAGGGCAAATTCAAAGGAAAAACAAAGGTGCCAAAGAGGTGATTGACACCTTTGTCAATCACTGATCCGAGGACGCGACCAAGTGCGGACGACATGCGCTTGACGCATGTCGTTTCCGCATGCGCTGGCTTTCGCCCCCGGTGTGACATAGTAGATGCGTCATTTACCTCCATTCCAGTGGAGCGAGATCCGAAAGACTGGGACGCTTGGAACGCTCGAACAGTCGGAGCAAGTCCACGATTTCCCTTGCCCTCAAGGTTCTCATTGCCTCAAGAGATTCACAGCGACGCTGTTTACTTATGACAAGAATTTATTTAGCGAAACGGTAAGTCAAGAGTGAATTTCGATCCTAAAGGCGAGACGAAACGCGCCGCGCGACCGCGTTATGGTCTTGTGTTTGGTTCAATTCTCACGGAGTTGCCGTGTGATCATCCAACTCTCCCACGGTTCAGCTCTGAGCTCTTTCTCGTGCCCCAGATTCCTAACGACGTCTTCATTCTCGAGATAACAACCGAGAATCGTCTTATTTTAGCCTCCTCCGTTCCATTGTGTCCAGAGCTCAAACTTCCAACTTCAACCAAGCGTGAACCAAATTTGCCGCAGGCTGCGAGGTAGAGCTCCACTTTAATAAGCGTCATTTTCGACCGCCTACCTGGCCACCATGACATTTAGAGCATATGCTCGAGGAGACCATTGAGCGGATTTGGTGCCCGTGGTATCAGAATGAAGGTAGACCATCCTAGGAATGGATCAAAGTACTTTCCATGAATTTACACTGGGTATGAAGGGTACACTGCCAGGTGGCCACCCAAGAAAGGTAAATATGGGTTAGTTGGCCACCTGACCAAATACACCATGGACGTGCAATCTGGTGGCCGTATTGCCCAAGAATGATTCTTATGGGGTGTATACAGTATTATATGTAGTCGGAGGCCGCATATATGCTATGGGATGGGCATGAAAGTTTGACTCCAATGGGATCGGGATGGCTGGAATCAGCATCCCTAACTAGTCGTGTGTCGTGTGAGGGATATATGTGCAGAAGGGCAAGGGTACCTTCCAGGCGGACCAATGTGAAGTACTGGGACGTACCTATGTGGTCGCTACGGTCCTTCGATGCCACCAACCCTCCAAAAAAAGTGTGAATGTCCGGGAGACCGAAATCGGGTGGTTTGGGGTAATGGATCGCGGTGAGGGAGGAATGCGACTAAAATATTGAGGCACATACTAGGGGGAGGCCTCTATCGAAATTACCATCACTACCCAGTTTCAGAGCCGTGGTACAATGGGATGGTCTAATACGGAGGTGGCCATCTGGAGCTGGCAAAATGTGAGGCAGATCTTTGCCGGCGCCTAGTGCAGATGGTGGAGGGAAATCTTGCCAGATGGTATGTTAGGTCAAAGCCCCTCATCGGGGGAGTAGAACGAGCCCCAGAGCTGGTAGATTGAAGAAGATTGGTCCAGAACGAGCCGCCGCGGTCGTCAGTGGGCGGTTGATGCTTAGATAAATATGTTTGCGCGCCTCGGACCGCGATCCGGCTGCCATAACTTTCGATCAAGCCATCACTTTCTCTCGGATTTCGACTTGACATGAACCATCGTCAGAGGTCCCATTCCATCCTCTAACACACAACTTGGGGTATATTCTCATCTAGGGTCTTATATTGTCAAAGTGGCCAACTAACTAGGGTGGCCAGGTAGGTGGTCTCCAATAGTAATTCGCCTCCATTCAGGCTGGTTCTCATCACTTGTGAATGATCACTGTCAGTGTTATTCTTTTTCGGCTTCATCAGACTTTTGACATTCAGCTTGTGAGCTTGTACAAGGTCAAACAAGGTCAGACAAGGTCCCAAGCCTCACCAAAATGCGCGCAAGCTCACAAGCTCACAAACCTATGTCTCGATTATCACAAGGTCACTCGTTCGACCCCGTGTAGTGGTATAAATTTGGAATGAATTGCTCCAATCACCATGACCAGGTATGGTATGGCCATAAGAATTTGTAAGAAGCATCCTCCGATATTTCACAAGGTTTTCCCACTCTATGCTGAAATTTTCGAGAGGTTTTTTCTTCCGATTTGACCTCGTTTGACCTTGTGAGCTTGTCACAAGGTCACAAGGCCAAACAAGCTCCCAGCTGATTGTTAAATGGCTGATGTTAAGCTGCCCTATTATTTCCTTTACATATTACTCAATTGAGATGAGCGGATTACTGAAGATGCAATCTGGCGTCGCGTGCCTTGTCTCGTTCTTGGCGACAGAAACAGGTCCGTCAAGGCTCTCCAAGTCTTTCTCAGGCTCCCAATAGCACTATAAAAAGCCCCAACCAGGAATATAACAACATTTCGTCCCGACCAGCGCCGTCCAATTCGTTGTTTTTCTACCCAAATAACAAGCTCCAAGCTGAAATAGAGACGCATCCGGCGAATTTTCAAGAGGCGCGCAAAATGATGGCTAGCCAGTGAAGGCCGCACATTTGAACGTCTAACAGTCATTATGCCAGCAAATGGGTCAAACGCCTGCAATCACAAAGGTTCACCACCACAGGGAATGATCCCTGAAGATATTGCAATCTGTCAACAGTCCCTGTCAGCACGAGTGTCGGGGAACCTGCAGTCCCCATTGCTTAGCGTGGTCCGACTCGGAGCAATCAGACAAAAGGCTCGGATAACACACCTCCGTTATAGTAGCTGTCATGCGTGAGAACGATTAGCGTTTGAGGTTCTGTGCCATCTGGGTGGATCCACTGCGCAGTGAGAGACTGCGTAGTCGGATGGTAGCTCCAGATGGCGCTCTCGATGTATCTTGGATTGTGACGCAGGTCGGCGGCACTATACGAGTTGTCGGTGTTAAAAGTCTGCGGCTGCCCAGATGGTGGTGTATCACACGTTCCGCCCAGGGGACGAACCTACGGAGTGTTCAGCTACTCGTGTCACCGGTCACTCCAGACGAAACATACGTGGTCCGCTCTGGGGCCGGAGCCAGAGATGAAAAAGCTACATTAACTAATCCACCATTATTATTTTTAGGGAAACAATAATGCGAGATCCGCTCACTGCCTCCCAGGTTGAACGGGAACTTCGACTCAGGCGTAGCGCTGGGGCCGCTCAATACGCGCAAGTTGAGTCGGCTGAAGGCATCCGGCGCGTCCGAGAACGACACTGGGAGGCGCCGGCCTGGGATTCTTGTGGGGCCCCACACAAGCCTTGTTGGTCGAACGTCGCCTTGATGTACCCATATTTGGTCCCATTCACGGTATCTGTTACAAGAACGTTGCATTTAATATCGGTGGGAGGCTGTTGTATACTTCGTTAGCCATCGACGCACATATCTCGAAGAATATAAAGCACCCACTTTTATCGCCCATTTGCATCGGTAGGAGCTCATGAGATTGTCGAACTTGTAATTGGAGAAGCTGTTAACGATGTCCAGGGGTTGTATTTCGAGTTTTCCCCCCTGGCAATTGATGTGGCTGGCGAAATTGCTCCCTCAGAGGCTGAAGATGAAGTATTACAATGACTCACTTGTACAGCGTGCAGTGCGAGTTCGCATTGGTCCTTGCACTGGAAGCCTTGTCGTTGTCAGGATTTTTTCTGGCGTTAATGATGTTAATACATTGGTCCGGCGGAGTACTAGCGTTGACGCAGGAACTGCCCAGGTATGGTTCATAGCACCAGGTGAAGCCCGGATCTCCCTACCATCAATCAGCAATACGGGGGCTTTGGGAGTGTGGTCTCACTCTTTAGGCCATGAGTAGACGCCACAGAAAGAGAACTGTATATTTCCGACCGATGCTTGGATGCGGGGTGCTGAAGCCAAAGAGCGCTTTACATCTTCCCCCTGCGAATTGAATGCCCGAGAAGACATCAATAATAGCCAACGGGGACCTGATTCGAAGCACCTGGACCGAACACAGAAGATGAAGCCACCGACTCGTTCGGTTCAATGCGCAATGATCACCACAAGAAGTGAGCAGACTAGCTCCTGTCCCCCGCGAATGACACGAACGACGGAAGCTAGGCTCGAATCCAGCCTGTCGTACCAAAAGTAAACTGTCGGTAGACAGGCTGGTCGATCTGAGTTTGAATTCTCATTTGACATATTTTGTCCCGAAAAGGTTATTCCGGACCGTCCGCCGATATGTTTTACCTAACCGAATTCATTGGTTTAAAATCCCAGTTCACTTGGGGATTGTATCAGATTCCATTTGCGTTTATCCGAAGACAAACAGGTCAGGTTTGAGTGCAGTAGCGCCAAATTGATTGGGTTGCTTATTTGTTGCGCTTGTTTGTAGCCGCACAGAACACGGTCCGGAATAACCATTTTGGGACAAAATATGTCAATTGAAAATTTAAACTCAGATCGACCGGTCTGTCTATCGACAAGCTTGCTTTCATAGACAGACGGTCACCGGTCTAAATGGAAGCCTGAATCTCAGAAGCTGCCGCGAAGCGGCGGACTCGATCAGTGCGCAACAATTTTACCAAGAAGTGAACTCCTATTTCTCGTGAATGGACTGGCCGGAAACACACGGCGGCGACGATGGTTCACGAGGGAGTCTGTGGATATCGAACCGCCGAGATTACGGACAGAAGGGAACTCCTATCTGGCCAGAAGCAGAGCCAGGCAGAGCCCAGATGCAACGATTACAACAAACAGCTAACTCGTATCTCCCGCCAATTGAATAGACAGGACCGCGTCGAAGGTGGACATTGTAGCCCATAGATGGAACACAGGACTTACGGTTTACGAAGTGCGATGCCGAGTACTCGATGCAGCCGAAGCCGAGGATGGAATATAATGTCCTCGTCGAACCGCGTGCTTGTCAACATCGCGTCCCGATCTGCGGATTGTAGAAGGTTCAGAGCTCTCTCGACCAATGAGTAGATGTTGCCTACTGACTTTACACCCTCCGTGGCGCAAGACATCGAGACACCTAGATCTGAAACTTAGGCGCCAGCAGAAAATAATACAAGTTGACACTTGGCGAGAAGTAAAAACCACAGAAAATTGGAGTATTGTTCGCACCGCATTGACCGCTCTTGCGAGGCTGCTTGGGACTGGGTCGCTGTTTCAGGCCTTCCTCGATCCTGGCCAACGTAACTTACCACAAATCCAGAGGAAGGTGTGCGATGGAAGGAGATTATCAGAATCAATTCGTGCACGGCGCGCCTACATAGTGGTTGTTCGCTCCTACTGTTCATCTGATCTGGGCTTCAAGAACACCCAGCCGAACTGCCTGACTTCGTCGCCCTTTGACCCAAAATATAGGTCCGTTTCGTAGCTCCAATTCATCGTCCCGATGATGCAGTCTTTTAACCCCCGCAGGTACAGTCCTGCATCATGCGCCGGCGGGAGTTGACTCAGAGTCGCCTGTAAAGGTGGTTCCTTGCGGCCCAATAAATTCCAGGTCCATGCTGAAGTGGGACTCGGTGGGGACTGTCCCAGAAAGAGGGCGGATTCGGCTCTGAAGAATTTTTGGAACGAATTGGCAATGAGGTCGAAGGCACAATTGATGGCGCCTTGCGCAGATACACCCTTTTCGGTTCGAATTATAGAGACGATGTTGAAATCATTGCCATTGAATTGGTCATTATTGTAGGCGAAGATGTCCTAGCACATCTGCTTAAATATGGCGCATGGTAAAGTGAACCTCGCGTACCATGGACAGAGCAATCATATCCGCGGCGAGGTGATTGAAGCTCTTGCAAGGCTCGTCGCGCGAGGACGAGGGCAAGCCTTCTGTCATTTCCAGGAGATCGAACACCATTGGCATGCCGCTCAGATCTCGTCGGAGCTCCACGTAAGCATCGGCATTTGGCAGGGTGTGATTTTGGCGATAAGCAAGTATTTGCATCTGGGCAGTCCGAAACGCCTCGGAAGAACGCCCGAAATTTCCCCTCGATGTATCCGAAGACATGGCAGAGGTGAGCCTTTGCATCAGTCTAGCTACGAGTGGTGAGCACAGAATAAGCCGTTATCGACGTTTAGACGCACGGCTGGAATAAGACATTTCCAGACAGACATTCCCAGCCATTGTGGGATCGCTCGTCAGTCCATCCGCAGTCACGGAGGGTCCGAGCATGGACCAGCCGGCCGTTGCAAGTAACCAGGGACGTAAGAAAATCCGTGGCCAAACGTAGCTGGGGTGGATCACTCGTCGGGAAACACGTCGACGCCCAAAGACCGATCTTCAAGGATCGAAGAGCGGCTCGTTCGGTGTCACTGAGAGCTTGTCGCTGGGTCGCAAACCACTGCTCCGATGCGTAAGTAACTGCATGGCAATGTCGATTCGTGCGCAGATCAAATGCTCGACCGAGACTGAGTAAATCGGGTAGCTGGATGCTGGGGATGCTTGGCATGAGCGTATCTAGGAGGGGTGGCTGCGATATGAAGGTGGGAACGCGCCATGAAGGCTCTGTGCAACTGCCGCCACGCTGCGTGATGGTACCATCTGCCGAGTGATGGCCGGGATTCAAGGAATGTTTAAATTCCAACAGTGTGGATCCACAATACTCCCTTCGCCTCAAAATGCGGTGGCTTGAGATGCGGGGAACAGCAAATTCGACGGTGCTCAACTCCAGTAAGGCAGTGGCCGTACACTAACTGGACGAAAAAAATGTCCGATGGTGTTTGGGATCATTTCTAGCAAGGGGGAATCGGGATTCGAAAAACGGATATAGGGTCGAAAAGTTTTTTTCAGCCCTCCCCAGGACCCCTCCCCCGGCCCTTCCATATAGGGCAGGTGATTCGCACCCCTAGATCCGGGCCGCGCCTCCGATTCACGTGTAATATCACCGCCACCTGACAGTGATAGACAGCTTCCCGATCTAGCCAAGGTCATCGCAACTTACATCTTTTCAACATTCTTGTATGCTACAACGTGTCCTGCAGAATTCCGACTACAACTTATTTCCTCACCTGTCTATTTTCGAGGTCAATTTATGATTCTTGGAGGCTTCTAAGTAATGTAGTCCGAAGCTCCTGTGGCCTTTGAGGGTTGTTTACCACCCATCTTATGGTTCCTGCACTCTCCCATGTTCTATACCCCATAATACTTGAAAGAAAATGTATTGTAAAAAGTTTTTTTAAGCCTTCCCCGGGACCCCCGACTCCCGACCCCATATCCGAAATTTTAATCCCGATTCCCCCTTGATTTCTAGACCAAATTGCTCCAAATAAAATCCTGACATGAACCTATGTCGATTTCATGAGGATAAGCACCATTGAACCTATATCATGTCTCATTCGTTCTCTCATCATAAAATATTCTGTGTTTTCTGGAAAATCAAGTTCGGGGGTTCACACCTGAGTGGAAAATGGTGAACACAGTCCGTGAAAATTAGACTTACATTGACAGTGTTTTGAGCTCGCACTGCTGGATGCAAGTTGGCCATTTTCAGCATTTTTGGTGACCCAAAAATACCAAAAATGGCCAACTTGGATGCCCCGCCGGGAGCTCAAAAAACTGTGGATTCAGGTGAACCAAAGCATGAATAACACAGGGGGCAAAGGAGGGGGCACCTGTAATAAGGGCAGCCCAGCGGCACTTTCTGCGCGACCCCACGAATTTCTGAGGTAAGACCGCGGCAAGATAGGGCAAGATCCGAATCAATTTAAACGGTGGGAAGGCTGCACCCAAATTGGGACTGAAATCACGGAGGCAATCGATTCATCACAGATGTCCTGTCAAGTCTGCATCGTGGGCCGATGGTGGGCGCAGAAAGTGCCGCTGGGTTGCCCTTATTACAGGTGCCCCCTCCTTTGCCCCCTGTGTAAGGTCTACTTTTCGAGTCCGACAGATTGTATACACCATTTTTGCCTACAACCAAATTCCACAGACTCGATTTTCCAGAAAAACTCATATATTTTATGACGAGAGAACAAAGCAGGGGTGTTATGGTATGGATTGAACCATGCAGATCCTCAGGTTCATGCTAGTATTTTATGTGGACTGAATCGACTTATAAATGAGCGAAATCCGATCGGACATTTATTTTGTCCAGTTAGTGTAATGCGAGTGGGCGATAGTTGCAGATGCCATGGATAAACCATTATGAGCTCGAAAATGTCACCAAGGGACGCGTAAGTCGAGGACGGATTCACGCCAAGAGGATTCATGTCAGAACCAAAGATACGAATCCGAAGTGTGGAGGCTGTTGGACCGAGTCGGAGGACGGCGGAGTTCAGCATTCAACCCCTGGAAGAGCCGGCTATAAATGAAGGCTCGTCTGATTTGGACCTTTAGGTTTGCTGTAACATGAGATTGTGCCAAGTTGAGTTGAAGTTCAACACGAAGTACGGTCACGTGCAGATTTCGATCCTAACAAGACAACAACAAATTGCGCGACCAGGCTATAATTCAATGCGTCAGCCACCTTGATTTCGGGTATAAATTAAAGAGAAACCCTCCTGTCTCACCGTTTCCCTTCTTTCCTCCCACCACTTCCTCTGCCTTCGTTTCTTGCCCCGACACGCTCTCTTTTCAAGGCTCGTTGCTCTCCACTTCCGCGCTGCTGAAAGGCTAGAAACTGGTGCGTATGGTGAAACCTTTTAGGATAAAAGGTTCAGCCAAACTAAACCAGTTTCGGGTCTTTTAGTTGTTGTTCGGGATTCGCGTGGCAGGAGACCACGATGCGAAGATGGAAGTGGAGTTGTTGTGGAGTGATAGTTCTTGAAGTATTCGAACAAGTCTGCAAAAATCCCTAATCGTGTTCCGTTTCATTCCCGTTAATTCCCGTAAGTCCCGTATGTTCCGTTCCGTTAATTTCCGTGTGTGTCAAGCGAGTTCCAGCGAATTTGTGAGTGAATTGCCTGGGGGCTAGTGTGTCCTGTCTACTACATTTTGTGCCCTTTTATACCCTAACTGTTTGTAGGCCAAAACAATATGCCACACCTGCAAACTGGGCAACTGTTACCCCAGCGCCGCAGTGCTTCAATCCTCTCTGCAACGCAGACTCGTATCTTGGCAATAATCGCGTTTTTCCACCATTCCCATGGATTTGACACTTCCTGGGGCAGTCCTGTGCAACCCCAAGCTCGCCGTCGCGTAAACCTCCCTACGGTCGCCTTGGTTCACCTTCAGACGCGTCAAGACGCGTCGACTTGGCTAGGTTGACACTTGTTTGATCTGTTTCGGAACTCCCCGGATCACGTGCTGTTGCCCTGCCCGCGCCCGCGGCCTCCGAATTCCTGTGTACACCACCGTCGCTCGCCAGCCTAATGCACTGGTGGGTGGTGCACAATGGTTTCCCTGGTTACCATTCTTTCCTGCATTGTCCCGTAGCCCCGCGCTAACACGGCAACATTTCCCAAGTCCATCGACCCGCGGCCTCAGCGGTTTCCCAGCAAACACCGTTTGTAGTTCAATTTTAAATGTGCAAAATGCACCCGCTCATCACTGCGTTATTCACCAGGGTACACTGACTCGGAAAAAGTATTGGATCACGTGCAACATATAAAATATTGGATTTCTGTGCAACTCCCAGCCGATTTCAGGTAGGTCTAAAATGCTGTAAGGGTAGCCATATAAGTGTAGATAACACATGTAAAAACTCGAGACTGTAAGTGAAGAACTGGGGCTTGTGTGTAGAATTTACGAGGCAAGGGTGATCCAATTATTAATCTGTTTATAGGCAGCGGACAGAATTCAAGTCAGAAGAGTCGTTTGATGACCAAATAAAATGCAGAAAGCTTACGAGGTGTTAATAGTCAGTCGAACCACCATTTCCCTTCAACAAGTCCCGGACTCGGTTGGGCATACTGTCGTATAACGTTGCAATAACCTCCGGATCAATGTTTTCCCACTCCTCCTTCAAAGCAAGCCAAAGCTCCTCCCGATTCTTTGGCAATGGATTGCGAGCACGCACCATGCGGTCGAGGTGATCCCACAAATTCTCTATGGGGTTCATATCGGGTGAATTCGGGCACCAGGGGAGGACATCGATGCCTTCCAGATCAAGCCAACCCATCGCGTGACCTGATGTGTGCTTCGGATCGCCGTCCTGCTGGAAATAAATGGTCGCGCGGTCCAGATCGTGCTTGTCGAGAGTGCTGAGGAGGGATTGGGAAAGGATATCGGTGTAAACAAAGCGATCCATGATGCCCTCGATGCGGTGGAGTTCGCCGACACCATGCCGGGTGATGCACCCCCACACCATAACACTCCCGCCACCGTGCTTGACCTTCTTTTTGGTGTATCTGGCGTCATTAGCTTCCCCTGGCTTCCTCCAACACCACTCCCGGCCATCAGAACCCAAAATGTTGAATTTGGACTCATCAGAAAATATGACCGCCCGCCAATCCTCCACTGTCCAATAACAATGGCGCTCCCCCCAGTCAACTCGCTTCCTACGGTGACGAGCGGTGAGAAGGGGCTTCGACTGTCGAATGTAGGCCTTAAGCCCCTGTTTTCGGAGTGCTGTGCGGATGGTATCGACATGAATTCCGGGGAAAAACTTCCGTTTCAGGTCGGATGCATTCTTGGCACGCCCAGAAGAAAGCATCCGGAGGGCTTTTCGGATGTCCCATTCGTCCAATTTGGGGGGACGACCCTTCTTGGCCCCTTTGGACTCGAAATTATGTGTCGAACCATAACGCCTGTTGATCCTGGACACCGTGGAGGGGGCGACATTCTCTTTGTCCGCAACGGCCCTATTGGACATTCCTGTGTCCTTCAGTGCGACTATGGCAGCCTTTTGAGCAGCAGTGGTGTCAGACATGATGAGGAAGAAGGTGTATGTGAAGTTAGAGTGTTGTACGACGCGTCGTTGTGGTGGTTCGGATTGAAAACGTGATGTTGCCCAAATGCGGAAAAAGAATTGGATCACATGTGCGCGATGTTGACATCATTCCTCCCCGACGGCGTCGTCTTTGACCCCCTCTCTGCAGGGGTCACTAGGGTCCCCCAATATGTTTCTAATGCACCATGGAAAATATTTGTTATATGTACTCTAGTGGTTCAGCAAAGGCATGAAGCTTTGAACCTCGGTGATCCAATACTTTTTCCGAGTCAGTGTATGTGCATCCTTCGTCGTCGCATCAGCTCACCCTCATCGTCACTTCAGCTCCTCGACACCAATGTGCGTGTCAGTCGTCTATGCTGCCGAGCGGCTGACCCTTCAATAGGGCTGTTCACAGTGGCCCTTTTTCTTTCCTTTCTACCTCCTTTTTGTCTTCCTTTTGTCTTCCTTTTCAAAGAGGTATGACGGTATTTATCATCAAAAATTATTAACACACTTTCGGGAACATTGTACAGTGCACGTGAGGTATATTTGGTGTACATTCAACTGCAAAATGTACATTTCTGAGGCTGCAGGTACTTGAATTGTGAACAGTCCAGGCCCCAAGTTTGGGCATGCACAGAATATATATACAAATGAATTGAACTGGGTTGAACTTCGAGTTCATCACCAGATTGTCGTGACTCCGGTGATCACGGCCCATAGTAGCTCGGGCTCCTCGGTCCAAAACGGGCACCTTTTATTTTGATTATTTTGCGAAAGGGAGAGCTCCGATATTTTACTTCAGACACTTGTCTAAAGCCAACCTATGGCTAGCAGAAAAAAATGACAAAGGGTATCAAAATGGTGTGATTTTTCTAGGACCTTGAAAGGTAAATTGAGACTGATCTCTCCAGCCCAACCATTGAAAATATGCCCCGGTGGGTGGGATTAAGGTGTGTCTTGTGGCCTTTTATTTGGCTGATTCCATCGCGCTATGATGCCATGTGATCAGACATGCGGCCGAGACCCATGATGTATGCACATAATGCAACGAACAATCGACTTGTCTGCAAGGACAGATCAGTATACTACCATTATCATATTTGATTAAACCATCTCTAACTGCGAGGTATCCAGTATCGTTTCATCCCGCGCACACAGGCCGAGTCCCGCCCAAGATCCTTCCGAAATCGGGCGCGCGTCCGTCGATTTCCCGTAAACCGGAACTCACGACAGAAGCGGCCCACAACATAGCCAATTTGAGGACGAGCGCGGGCCAACAGCACAAGCCATGCGCTCCTTTCCCGCACACAGGGAAATTCAAGATGCTCGGCGGGTTCCACTTGCCTAGATGTGAGTCCCCCGATGTAGAGCCGGGGCACAGGGCGCTAGTTGTATGTCCCGTTGTTCATCATTTTATTCTCGGCTGACCATCCCGTGTAGACATGTCTCTCGGCGTGCAAGGACGACCAAGCAACTGTGGAAAATAAAAATGACAAAAACGGCGGCTCGTTCACGGAGGTATGTCACGGTCCTCCGCATTCTTGATGTTCCTGTGTTCACTTTTCCCGCGATTGCTCAATATCCTCAGTAAGTGCTGCCACGTCTGTTCCTGCGCAGGAATGTTAAATTAACTTAGGAGAGGATCCCCACTCCCGGCTGAAGGATCTCATGACCAAGATTAGTTTTTCGATCCACGGGATGCTCTTGGATATTGTGACCATCCAGGCGCCGCATAATTGCCAGTATCCACAGGTTCGTCGGATATGATTTCGTCGTTTCTCTTGTTTAACTGACTGTCTTCAGATGTCAAGCGAAACAGAAATGGTCGGTCCGGTCGGCGATTGTTATACGTCGCTCGTACTCATCAGCCGTATAGAACATGGAAGCTTACCTCGAGACCTTGTAAATGTCGGCAGCTCTGTGTATATTTATTTTATTTTATCAGTGCTTTCATCAACCGCAATAGATCAGTTATCGGCGCATACGGCAGGTTACATGAATTTCTCATATCCACCGCTGGTATGTAGTTTCCCGCCCTTGTTGGCTAGGATCCTGTTGTCCGCCGATCAGGTTGCTTCGAACTGCTATACTTAAAGCTGGCCATATAAAGGCCATCGTCTCAAGACTCCCAGCATTCTCTGCCATTAACCTCTCTTGTTTAAAATTCCGAGCATACTTAAAAATGTCCCCCAAACTCTTTGCCCTACCCTGCCTATTTGCGCTGTCGGTCGCCGTACCGCTCCCAAAGTCACGGTCAACCATCCTTCGAGTATCTCCCCATTTTACTCATTTCGTACTTCTAGAACGACAGTCAAGCGCAACAGCGACGGCCCCGGCACGGATGCCAGCGGCTATCGATGCACGCAACATACCGCCCGTGCGGGAGATACCTGCACCTCCGGCATCGCCTTCGGCCTCTCGCCCCCAATGTTGCTCTACATGAATCCCGAGATCGGCGAAGACTGTGTCTCCTTCGGCGTCGGGCAGCAGTACTGCATTCAGACGGTCGTTTCGGAGAATCCTGGGCGCTCCTTCGTTTTGAATGTGGTCCAATAATGAGCGCTGAACCAATTGAACGTTTATCCTAGAATTTAGAAGCGGGTCCGAAGATCAAAATTGGGCTGCCTCAAGAGGTGAGCGGGATTCCTGCAAAATACACCAACTTCTTTTATGTAAATTCAGGCCTATATCAGCTTTTTTTTTCGTTATCCGAGGGGGTCAACTATACGGATGGGTGAATTCGAGGGGTGTACATTATTTTCCCACGGTTCTTCGGCATCTCTCTAGCGACCTCAAATCTCAATATTTTGCGTCATTTTGGCGGACGACATCCCCCCATTTTCGTATATGCGCTACCTATTTAGATAGTTAATTTCGCGAACCGAGGGCAGTGGAGTGAATTAAAGTGTTTTTGATTCCCATCAAGAAAGGGACGAAAATTGATCGCGATTTCTCGGTTTCGATCGGCATTGTTGTGGCCGGTCAACGCTTTCACAATTTTCTTGAATTTTACAGGAAGAATTAAACATATCATTCCTTGCTTGTACCTGGTACCAGTCATTTTATTGCCCGCTGGCGGGGCAGGGTGCACGGTGGGAAAGGGTCCCAAAAGAGGTATGTGT
Organism: Mycena rosella; assembly: GCA_029378255.1. NCBI lineage: Eukaryota > Fungi > Basidiomycota > Agaricomycetes > Agaricales > Mycenaceae > Mycena > Mycena rosella. The sequence goes on from JARKIE010000760.1 coordinate 16,177, forward strand.
CCGGGATTTGATTGCCGCTCACCTCTTGGGCTGCCTCAATTTTTTTCAGACCTGTGGACAAAGCTGAATTAAATAAAAGTGCACTCGCCTGCTGGGCAGCTGGTGCCCAATGCAAATAGGGGGCAGAATTTGTACATACCTGTTCCACGTAATAAAGTAGATGTAACTAAAATTCGTGAAACCAATACAAGTTGTACACCAAACGAACGAGATGATCAAGAGCTTCTCTCTGGGGATTCACGTTTTCAAGTTATTCGAGATATCATTCTCGTGTTATTTGGTCGTGTATCCTCGTTTTGACGCAGGTCTTGTCCCTCGTGACTCCCGTGCCTTGTTCCTCGATAATCGATTGTCTCGACAGATGACGGATCTGACTGTTCTTGTCTCTCCAATTCCCCTATATCCCTCTCCCTCCCTTGCGTCTCGTCGCGGCAGCCGCTCCCCCAGTCCTATCATGGTTACACTCGAATCTGAGCAGCTCGCCTCGACATCCGAATCCACCGCACGCACCGCCGGGCCTTACATAGATCTGGCCCTGCTCAGCCCGCCGATAAACACCTGGAAAGCGCGCTCCCGCAGCCGCACAGAGACCGGGAGGCCGCGTCATCGACCGACGCGGTCGCAGAGTGCCCCGCCGACGCAGACGACCTTTGTGAACGCCCCGGGGCCGCCGTCGCCCTCGGCGAGCGTGGACGACTTCGGATTCCATGATGTCTCTCCGCGAATACCGATACGGCGCAGTCGCACCAGTTTCACGCCGGGGTACTCGTATGTGGCCGAGGGAGGGATGACTATGCGGGGAGGAGAGCTCATACGGCCACCGCCACCACTACGTGCGTAGCCTTCTTGTTATTCTCGCGCAGAGGCTAATATTTTCATCAAGTACGACCTACGACGTTCTGGCGGAGGGCCCACCGCTCGGGCGTCGCTGCCGCATCCTACTCGCCCGCATCGCACCTCATCCGCCGCTCGACTTATATCGCCGCCGGGCTTACATTCGACACTCCCATGCACGACCTCAGCGCACTCTGCGTCGAGAGCCGCCTCAAGGGGGAGGACGGCGTCGTCCGCGGGGGCCCCCGTGTCGTCGAGATCCCGCAGGCGTTTGAACTCCTGAATCTGTGACAGCGCCCACGCATGCTTCCTCTATCACCGAGGGGCAGGAGCTGCGAGGTCGAGGAGAGCCGAGACGGTCAAGGACCTTCCACGCTGCGCCGAGTTTTTGATGCTGTCCTTGTCGCAGAACGAATATCACCCCGCCACCCGCACACACGCTCGTTGTCCAGCACCCATACACTCCAAAACCAGCTTCTTAGCTACATACCAGCATTTCCACGATACCAACCTCGAACAATTTTGGCTTCATTCATGTAGAATACTACGCTCTCTTTGACCTCTCGGGATTTGGTACCGCTTTAGGCTCTGATTTATAAGGCTTAGTCTTGATGGTCGATCACGTCAACGCCAAGCCAAAGACTTGTTAACCTTTCTGCCAACCTTCTCCGACGTAAAGATCGACGCAGTCCTTCCCTCTCCTAAAGCACCACTATTTAAAAGGGAAACACTCCTTACAAGAGCATTCTCTGTGCTCTATGCTATCATCCAGGCCTACCTGCCCTCCACGGGTTTCAAACTGATGGCCCTGTCCAATTTTCAAGCCAAATATTTCTTTTTCCAGGCAACCGGAATGTTGACCTGAAAATCTGAGAGTGAAATAAATCGACCAGTCTATTCGTCGGACAACGTAAAGACACAATGGCCGCCAGCGGAAATATATTAACGGTGTGTATATGGTATGTATTGTATGTGCGCACTGGCATTAAATTGACCACTCATTCCTCAGACTCCGACTCGGTATAAATATGAGGAGGAGCCTCCGTACACATCACCCGCAACCCATCCTCGGCGAAGCCCATGTCCAACACAAAAGCCAACGTCGACCGGTCTGGCTCGTACGCCGCGCGGTACTGCCCCGCCGACATATAGACACTCAGCAGCGGCGGGACGGGCAGCGTCTTGTGCCGGAGGAGGAAGCGGGTCAGGTCGCTCGGCGCGGTGTCCGTGATCGCGAGGTGCGAGAGCACCGGGAACACAGCATCGCGCGGCACGCGAAAGCGGCACTCGGGCTGGAAGAGCGCGTCCTGGAACACCGTGTCCGTCTCGAAGAGCATGAGCGAGTCGAGGCTGGGCAGGGAGGCGAAGAAGGCATCGATGGTGCTGCGCGGGCAGGGGGGCAGCGCGTATAGGAAGAGCTGCCGCAGCGCGCTGCCGCAGGCGCTGAAGTGCTCGAGCAGGCGTGGGACGTCGCACTCTGCCTCATCCTCATCCTCATCCTCTTCGAGCAGGTAGGGGTTTTGACACCGCCGGCCATTGGAGAGGGTAAGGCGCTGAAGATCCGGGGCGTGGATAAGTACGGCGAGGGGCGCGAGGTCGTCGAGAAAGAAGAGCTCGAGGGCGGAGAGCAGAGGGAGCACGACGGGCGCGAGAACGCTGGTCGCGTCGTCCCAGAGCGGCGCCCAGCCTTGGAACTCGAATGTCTCGAGCGTGGATTTGCAGCCGCGGAGAATGTGCCACAGGCTCTCCATCGAGGGGCGCGCGGCGTGGGCTAACCCGTTCATTTTCAGGTGCGTTATGTTTGTGGTTCCCCAGATCGACCAGCGGACACCGGTATCTGCCAGGGCGGGCAGCCGGAATGGCCCGACGGCGCGCGAAGGCCCTCCTCCCTGGCTCGGAGCGAGGCGGACAGTAAATTCTGCGGCTTTCCCCGGGTACACCAGCATGAAGAACGCCTCCAATTCCGGCATTTCTGCGGCCAGGCACCCCAGCAGCGTCGGAAACGGTGCGGGATCCGCGCATACGAATAAGAGTTTGCGGATGCGGTGGGCATGGAGGGCGAGCAGCGCGAACTCGGGGGCGTGGATCGACGGCAGCGCCTCGACGCCGACGCGGACGTCGACGAGCATCCCCTGCGAGCGTGCCAGATATGCTGCTGAGCGCAGGTTTTCTTGCGCGGAGCTCGGGGTGCTGGTGTAAAGCGACGTCCAGATTGTCGGGGTGGCAAGGGCGCTGAGGCGCCAGGACGAACAGACATGTGAAAGGACGACGGAGAAGTAGTGGACGCCCGAGTTCGCGGCGTCCTCAGTGGAGAAGACGAAGAGGTCGTGGAGGATATCATGGGGTAGGCGGTGGACTGCGGGGTTCGGGTTCATGTTCGGGTTCGGGTTCATGTTCGGGATCGGGTCCATGGCTGAGATGTTCGGAAGACGTGCTCGGGATCCAGGTATACTAGCTTGGCGGGGAAGTGTCTCTCAAAATCGGGTTGTCGGGGTTATTTGTAGGGAAGGAAGGGTGGCGCATGCCCGCATATATGTGGTGGCATCGGTCAAAGCGCGCTCCATACGGCGGGTGGCGACGCTTTGAGGGGGGAAAAGGACGCGTCAGATGAATCAGACGCGAACGAGGCCCGGCTAATTCATATTCAAGGCCACCTTGTGGTGGCCTTGTGGTGGCCTTGTTCAAAGCGTTGGATGGCTCGAATCAGACAAGGACCTATAGTTGCATACCGACAACTTGAAGCGCACGTGATCGCTTTGAGTGTTCAAGCCATTGTTTGAGCCTAAGCAAAGTGGCGAGGGGATCTAGAAAGTGGCGCTTGCGTTGGTGCGCGAAAGGCACAATTTTTGCAGCGTTTTTCAACTAGGCATCCCGCGCCTGTAACACAGCATTAGCGACGCATTATGCACCCAATATGCGCCGAATACGTCTCGGAGATCCTCGACAGGACATTCACCGCTCCAGTACCACAGGCGTTCCAGTTTCAAGAAGCAGAGGCGCGGACACGCCTTTGAAATGGCGCCAATCAGGCACGCGGTTGATAGTATCGAGGGTAAATGTCAGTTGATCATTCCGCCAGTTTTTGTGAGACGAGAAATATGTTCGATCGGAGTCAGTGCGTCCAGGACGTCAACGGGGCCTACTAGAAAAAAATTAGTGTAGAATGGTCCGGAATGTAATGATCGCACGCCGCCTATATATGGAACCTCGCGGAAACTGACTGAAGACGGGGTCGACAGGCTGCATGTTGGAGAGTTGAATAAGTCGAGTCCGGCTGCATATATAAAGACGGACTAGTACACGAAAGTAGCTGCATAATTGTATGTATGATATCACGGGGGTAAACTTTCAGCACCATTTCAGGTATGATCGCCTCGTAGCCGTCGTCGTCGTCTTCCATAGAACGGTGTAGAGGGGTACTCAAATTGGAGGATGCTCCTGTCATATGTCTCCCATGTTATTTTTTCCAAGGGTGTGGATGGTCCCAGGTAATCCAGGCTGCCATGGAAAGGCAATGGACTGCAATGTAGGGAGGTGTGTGGAAAAAAACCATCGGGCGGCCCTCTCCTGAGGCTCTTGTTGCTCGAAAGACGGGTCTCTATCAAACAAGTCCATGATATCTGAAGGTGAGCCAGACGCGTAAGACGTGCTAACGGCTGCAAGTGAGTATCCTGTAGGATATAATTAGTGCCACATATGAGGGAGCGCAATGTAACATATTACGTCTCGAACATCATGGTCAAAAATTTCACCATGCGGATATCCCAGATATTCCAGCTTCAAGGAGTGGGAGGCATGGGCATGCAGCCGCGATGGCACCAATCAAAGTACCGGTCGGAAAGTGATCGAGGGTCAAGGTTAGTTTGGTGAGGTCTGTGAGGTGAGAAATGTGTTCGAGTGCGGTCAGAGCTGTCGAAGACGTCAAAGGGGCCTCCTGGAAGGATCGTGGCGGAGAACGGTCCAGGAGATAATGGTCCGGGAAGTAGTGGTCACACGCCGCCCGTATGTGGAGTGCATCCAAGTCTCGCGGAAGCTGGTGGAAGATAGGATCGGCAGGCTGCATGTTGGAGACTGTCACAGTATGAAGATGGGGGGACACATCCGACAATGAACATGCGTCAAAAGTCCCAAGCCTAAATGGTGGACGAAGCTCTGCGCCTGTGCGGGTCAAGTCGGCGGAAAATAAGACAGAAAGCTCGTGAAGGGCTGGCATTTGAGACGTGATTTCTGGGACCGAAAAGTATGGGGTGGGGGTATGCTCCGTAACTACGAGTTTGTGGAGATTTGGCCATTTTAGGGATCGAAAATTCGGTGAGAGCAGATCTCCGGAAATGCTCAAGGTCACCAAACTGCCGGCAACACTTTGCAGCAGTTCGACGACGTTGTCGCATTCGCTTCTGCGGTCACTTTCGCGAATGCTAACGGTGGCCGTGATCCTCCAGATACATATCAGAAGGCTCTCAAGCGACGCGAAAGATTGTGAGAGGAGGTGCAGTGGTGGGCCATCCAGACTCGCTCAATCTCGAGAGTCCCGAGTTGGGGCACCAAGGAAAGCGCCACAAGAAGGTGGGGATGGACCGAAGTGTCCAGACGAAGAGTGACTTTGGTGAGAGAGGCAATGCCCTGAATATGTGGCTACGGTGATGGATGACGGTTCTGCAGATTGGCTTCTCTGAATGTGCTCATTAGGCCCGTGTAGAAGAAAATCTAGCTCATGACTCACACGATGAAGGGCCACAATGTATCGGGCCACACGTCTCCATCCGCACGACTCCAATTGTAGACCTCGCGGAAAATCCATGGCTTGGCCTGTTCCCTGAGATAGCGACAAGTCCCAGAGATGGGTATGAGACGCGCCCCTTTGCAGACCTCCTCGTTCCAGGTCCGATACGCGCTGCGGTCAGGCGGTGTGCTCCGGAGAATGAGGAAGATGATACACAAGATGTCGTTCGGAACGTTGGCGAGCGAGAGGCTGCGTCCCTCATACTTCGGCTACTGGGCTGGCTCCGGGGTCTGACCGGTAGTGCTCAGTCGACGAAGGGTTAGAATGGAGCTGGATTCGGGAGAAACAGCGCCGCTGATGGGATCCTCGAATTAAGAATAAAGTTCCTCTTTGGGATGCCGATCGAGTTAACTGCTTTCAACCTACCGCCTGCTTCACTAATAAGGCGATTTCGAGTGCGTATAGTAAATATACCACACCACAAAAAACCAGGAGGATACCCATTCATTAGAAATGATCCCATGTCATTTTCTCGGAGATCTTATATAAAACAGCAAAGAACTTCAGTGTACATGTGTGGCGAGGAAAATGCGGTGATGATATGCTAGGCGGTGTGTGTAGAGGAGAATAGATAGAGCGATGGAACGAGCGAATGACTGGGTGAGCGAGTGATGGGTAGGAAGGGAGAAACCCGGACATGAAGCACAAAGACGAATACGAATAAACAAGGAAAGCTTAGGGAAGGAGATAGTCCGTCCGCTGTCATAACTTGAGCTCGGTGAGGACCCGTCTGGCGAGCATCTGGTACTGCCAACCGTCTCCCCCGGCCCTCCGGAATTGGATGCCATGCAGAGGCAGTAAAGGTACCTGCAGCACGTCAGCAGGCGGCCATGGACGGCAGGAAGACACGCACTTTTACGATATTAATTTCGAAGCGGACACTGAGCGCGTTATGCGCCATGTTCTCGAACGCCTCTCGGTCCAGCTCCCCCGAGGCCAGCGGATCGTAGACGGGCTCATCGGTGCGGATGAGGGCGCCAGCAGTTTAGAGTTGATAGTCAGAGGCGCGGGCTGCGCGTCCGCGGTAACTGGGCGCGCAGGCGGCCGGTTTACGTCGGTGAATGATACATGGCCCTCGGGTATGACAAGCGGCTGGGCACCGTTTGGGCATTATCATCGTCAGCGGCCGAGCGTGTGTCGCCATATCGCGTGCCTTGACGGACGGAAAGTCGCGTTCTTGGCTCTTGACACGCCGGATGCTGAAGGAAAGCCGCGAGACGCGCTTGGTGATGCCCTCACGCGGCTCGGGCGCCACCGCCGTTTCGCCGGAAGAGGGGAATGTCAGCTGCGGCTGGGAATCGGGCGTCGCGGACGGTTCCGCATCGGAGGAGACATGGATGGAGGGCAGGTGGATGCACTCGAAGCCGCTTTTGTTCTGCCAGTACCGTACCTGCATACGGTCCAGGACCCGACGGATATCGGCCTTGATAATCGGCGGGGATTTACTCGATGTCGTAGCAACGCTAACGCAGGCGTGTTAGCGAGATATCAAGAAGACACGGAAACGACGCACCTAAGCAGCCCCCTGAGGAACACGGGCCTGGGATCCCTGTCGCCGGCATAGCGGTCATTCTCTCCATCTCCATGTCCGTCCCGTGCGCCCTCACTGTCGGACACCTCGTCCGGTCGCTCGAGCATGTCGCTTTCGGGCACCGACTTCGGCAAGCGATCGCCCTTGGGTAGCGTCGCGGTCTCGTACCCCATCATCGACGTCCGCCGGTCGCGGCCCACCGTCCCACCCATCGCGGCGCCGCTGCTGCTCCGCCGCTCGTGGCGGGATTCGCGAGTATTCGAATCGAGGATCGTCGCCGCGCGCCGTCGGACACTGCCGAACCGCCGGGTATCCCTGGGGGTAGCTGGCGGTGGTGCTGGTTCTGGGACGACATCAGCAGGTGGGGGTACGTTGGGGCGGGGGCGGACGACGGCTCCTCAACCGACACCGGCGCCTGCTTAACCACCGTCTTCTCGTCCGGCGTGTCTCGTCCGTCGTCCTGCGGGCTCGTAACAGCCGCCCCACCTAGGATGCTCGCCCGCTTCGACGATTCGCGTCGCCTGCCCGTGCCATTTCCGCCACCGCTGAATATGCTGCCCCACTTGCGCAGCAGCGTCGCGCCCCCGGAAAGCGTCTGCCCATGGTCCCGGCCACGATGGCGCTCCTCCACCACCGCGCTCGACCCCGCGCCCTCGTGCTTCGTCTCGGAGACCGCGGCGACTGACTCCTGCGTAGCGGTCTGCGGAGGCCGTACTTCGGCCGCGGGCGCGTCGGGAGCCTCATTGGCGGGGACCGCCGACTCTACAGGGACGGGAGGCAGCTCTTGAATTGGCTGTGGCTCTGGCTGCGGGACCGACGCTCGTACTAGCCACGGTGTCGGCGTGCCAGGAACGGCGTCAACGTCCGCCTTGTCGCGTGCATCAACCAGCACTATTTCGGCGCTCGAAACCTCATTGGCTGCGGCCAGAGGCACTCTGCTCGGAGTGTTCAGCTCGTGAGCAGGTTCCGGCACGGTGACCGCCACTGGCGACGGCGGCGGGGGCGGAATAGCCGCCACCTTCTCCCCGACCTGCACGGGAGCCTGCCGCTCCTCGTCCCGGTGAGCAACATGCCCATTCTCCTTCTCACGCGTCTCTGCCTCCTCCGCCGCGAGGACGCTGACCTGGCTGCTCGCGAACACGCCGACGCCGTACACCTGCTCGCGCTCGAGCTTCTCGCGCGCGAGGAAGTACATGCTCACGAGCGGGTGGAACGCGTTCGTCGGGTCGCGCGAATGGGGCGGGGCGGGCGCCGCGGGATCGGGGAGGCCGCGGGCGCGGCGACGAAGAGGCGGCGGTAGAAGTCGAGCCCGCTGAAGCGCCGGCGTTTGGACGCGTCGTCGGGGACGGCGGCGGGCTCGGGCGCAGCGGCTCAGGCGCCGGGACGTGCCCGGTGGCGTGCGCCAGCCCGCGAGTGCGTATTCGTCGGTCTCGAGGACGGCGCGCAGCTTCTCGAGCACCCTCGATGTCTGCGCCGAAGTCGAAGCCGGCCATGCGCGCGACGCGGCGGGGTCGATGTCCTGCAGGCGGAGGGGTGTGCGCGGGGGGAGGTGCGGGGGGGCGGGCGGCGTAGCGCGGAGCATCCAGGGTGCGCCATGATTTCGGAGAGGGGCGCGGCGGAGGGGTTGATGACGAGCATGCGGGAAGGAGGTGTTTGCACTCTGTGTGCGGGGGGGATCAATGGTCAGCTGAGGAATGGTGGGGAGCGGGGGGGACGCACCGGGGCTGAGCCAGACGGGTACTCGACGAGCGCGCTTGATCTTCGCGTGAAGGGCGGGCATGCTCTCGTCCTCAAAGGGGACCTTCCCGCAGAGGAGGGCGTAGAGGACGACACCGAAGGACCAGATGTCGACCTCGGGCCGGTGTAGAGCTTTGCATTCAGCAGCTCGGGCGCGGCGAAGTACAGGCTGCCGCAGAATGTCGACAGATGGGAGGCGGGGTCGTACAGATTCGAAAGCCCAAAGTCGATGATCTTGATGTTGCCCGTCTGTGATATCAGAATGTTCTCGATCTTGAGGTCGCGGTGGACGACGTTGTTGCGGTGGCAGTAGTCGAGCGCCGAGGCAATCTGGCGCGCAAATTTGCGGGCGACGCGCTCGCGGAGGCGGCCGTGGGCGATGATGAAGTCGAGCAGCTGGCCGCCGTTGACGTACTCAAAGACCATGTAGTAGTGATTTGGGTGCACGATCATCTCGCGCATGCCGCAGATGTACGGGTGTGCAGGAGGAGCGACAGGCCCGCTTCGCGCAGCGTGCGCGTCTCCTTGCTGGCGTCCTTGGAGGACTGCGACGGGGCCCGTGCGCGGGGCAGAATTTTTATAGCGAGCTGGCGGGGGCATCGGTCAGAAGGACACACGGCACGGCAATGGG
>JARKIE010000761.1:0-25650 GCA_029378255.1 Mycena rosella
GTCACTGATTGTGTACAGAATATCCGCAGGGCAAGTCCTCGCGCGCCTTAGCTATCATATCCAGAACCTGGGCCCAGGTTCTCGGATCAGATAGATAGGCAGCCAGTCGCCAGTGGTATAGCTGCTCACGTCAAATTGGGCGAGGACGCGGATATTCTCTGTATTTTTCCGCTCCATCTCTTTTTTCTTGTTGAACTAAAGTAACCGAACTTCACCGTGTTGATTTACTTCTGTTTTCAAAGCGAGATGCAACCGAACTATGGCTGTCAACATCCGTTCGCGATTTTATACGTGCTGGAGCCCGCATCTGGATTTTGCTTCCATCTGTGCGCTTGTTAACTTTCAGCGCCTGAAAACGGCCGCCGGAGAAATTAACTCCTCTTTCGAGCCTGCAAGCGCAATCCGGCCACTTGGGCAGGTGGACCGAAGTCGGCCTGGCACAGAGCGCTTATCCCCTTCCGCATTTGTGCAACGGAGCTTTGGATGAGTTTTTGGTTGATTAATTCTTTTATCAAGGCGATTACGAGTTACTTATAGTAAATCGTTATTTTAATCAATCAACATGAGGTTTTTTCAGGTTGTGGTTAAAAATGCCCAATTTAAGATTGCAATGCAAAATAGTGGCTGTTCTTGTCAGGGATTTGCCTGTTTTGTCGTCCCCTCGAAGTGACCGTGTCGGAACTGTCCATGATGGTTTCACTCCTCATGGGAGAGGAACAGGCTGCGTATAACTTTTCCGCACTTTTATCCTCCAGAAGAAGACAAGAGAGAAAAAAAAAAGGACATAAGTGCGAGTTTGCCGGGCCGTGCCGGCCCATCACCCCAAGTTTTGGGAATTTTGTTTTTGGGGGGCGGGGGCGTTCCCGCATCGCGGCGGGGGAACAGTTTTTGGAGAATTTTTTGAGGTGAATTTTTTTGGATACGAAACGTCAAAACAGCTGCTCCTGAAGAATGCGAAAGTGTATCTCACCGCGCGGTCGCAGGAGAAGGCCGCCGCTGCTATCAAGAGACTTGAAAATGAGACGAAGAAGACGGTGAAATTTCTGCAGCTGGATCTGGCGGATCTGCCGAGTGTGAAGAGAGTAGGAAGAAAGGCTGGATATTCTGTTCAATAACGGGTGAGTACGACAGTTTTGGCCGATGCCGAGCACTTATGTATTATATTATATTAGAGAGGTCATGCTATGCCCTCCAGAACAGCTGCACACAATTATGATCTTTGTACGCCTGATTATCTGCCGATTGTTCCACTTTAACCTATAGTGCATTTTCAGAATTCGGTACCAGCGTCATTGGACATTTCTTCATGACAGAACTCCTCGCAAGTAAATCCAACAGGATTTCGGTGCTTAGCTGCTGAGCTTGAAACATGGGAAACATAGCTTCTTTCCCTCAAAAAATCCGTCTTTCAAACTCTGTCGTACCAGTATGGTACATATAGTTACAAAATAGTACCCAACGTCCTGTGTTGTATTCTCGGGGCGTTTGTGACGTTCTGGAATTGGTATGGAATCAATTTGGAGTATTCCATTCACTGTGCCCACATTTCATTTTGGGAGAAAATTGGGTCAATGAGGCCCAATTTATACGTCCTCGGCAGTCTTCCTGCTCCATTCCATTCACCGCGCCTCCATTCACCGTGCCCGGAATTCATTTTGGAGGAAATTAGGTCAATGAGGCCCCAATTTATACGTACTCGCCACTCTTCCTGCTTCATTCCAAAAGGCAGCAGATCGTTGAATCGGGCACACTGATCATCACACGTAAGGGACCCTCCCCCCCGCCCCCCAAATGCAGAAGTCCATCATTCGCGTGCCTCAACAGAGCCGCACGTTCCTCGACTCTTCGACCGCAGCAGGGCCTCTAGCGGCCCTACCGTCATGTCAGAGACTCCTCCCAAGCTCAACGAGCTCTTACTTTCGCCACCTTTGAACACTCGTGCTGTGCAAATGACAATATCCGCTGACGCAGATATCAAATGAGGCGAAACAAGTGACTTTGTTACGTATGTTGATCAGTGTGCGGAATTCAACGATCTGCTACCTCTTGGGCGAAAGTAAGGGCTCGTTGAGCTTGGGAGGAGTCTCTGACATGACAGTAGGGCCGCTAGAGGCCCTACTGCGGTCGAAGAGTCGAAGAACGCGCGGCTCTGTTGAGGCGCGCGAATGATGGAACTTCCGCAATGCGCATTTGGGGGGGGGAGGGTCCCTTACGTGTGATGATCAGTGTGCCCGATTCAACGATCTACTACCTCTTGCTTCATTCCATTCACCGCGTCCGCCTCCATTCACCATGCCCACACATCATTTTGAGGGAAATTTGGGTCAATGAGGCCCCAATTTATACGTACTCGACACTTCTCCTGCTCCATTCCATTCACCGCAGTCCGCCTTCATTCACCGTGCCCACATTTCATGCCATTTCCGCGCTTCTCCGGCTTTCCTCCATACGCCCTTCGTCTGTGCCGTACATACGGCACGATACGGGAGAGTTAACGTTTCGGCTTGCAAAACGGGCTTAGGCTTGGATTTGGGTGTAGCGGCAAGCCCAAGCCAGCGGATTGGCTTCCAAGCAAGCCGTTTGATGGCTGGGCGAGCAAATGCAGCAGAGCACAGAGGGGGTTAATCGAAGAGCAAGAGCAGATGCAAAACAAAAGAGAACAAGACGTGCCTTCGCTTCGCTCCGGCGCAGGCAGGCGCCGTGGCAGAATTAATCTAAAAATGACTTCCCATTTGACTCGTCCAATGATTGAGTATTCCGATGAATTGTCGATCTATGACTAAAGAAAACTGTATAACAGGAGTGATCGGTATATGTAATCTCGGCACGAGTTCGAGGCAAGAGTGCACGAAAACGTTTTCAGGGAGCTTACTGTAAAGAAGAAGTTGAATCTATGTCAAAGGTGCACGGAGGTGCACGGAGAATGTATAATTTTGTTAGGAAGTTCACATTGACAATGGCTATGCAAAAAAATGGAGGTACACAGGACGGCTGGAGATCCACCGCGCATCGTAGACTGTGAATGGGTTAGAAAAGCCTGTCAGCACGCATCGGCCCTCTCGGAGAGGACCGGTAAAATCGAGCCCGTTGACATACCTTGCGGCTCGCAGATACGGCGAAATGATAACGGCGGGCATTGAATAATTGGGCGTCAGAATCTCGTGCCTCATTACTTCCCGGCCTTCTAGTTGACCTCGACTGACGTCCTCGCAAGGGAACGACGCCGAGGACGTTGTTCTTCTCCTTCTTTGAGGAGTGATCTTACAGGAGACGACGATGGGCGTCCCGCTTGCACGTCGCTGTTCGGTTGAGTATAGGCTGGACCCAAAGAGGCAGACCAGGTGAGTGCCTCGTGCATGCCTACATCGTCGCAAGGGCGTGGATAGGCTGCGTAGCGGGCTCCACATCGTCATGGCTCGGCGTGGCAGTATCAGGCGCTCGATCGATCGCAGGGTTGGCTGCAGTGGATGGATCAACAGCCCTTTCCATGGATGTATTGTGGCTGCTTGCAAGTTTTGGATGTCGAACATCGCTCGTGACTATTGGCTTCGTTACACACAGTATCCCTTACTCGGGATATTACTCATTCCCTGCACTCTATTTCGAATATGGGTTGGATTGTTCAGGGAATCGAATATTGCTTTCTGCTGGTCGGCGTATACATCCCATCTGCACTTATTCACATACTGACTACCCTCGTCCCAGAACTGAAGTTTTCTGCTACTCAATGTGATCGCTTTACTGTAAGCAGAAGAGGTCGCCTATCCTTGAGCGTTGTCACAGCCGTCGTCTTTCTTTCTATTCAGAAAATCAGGAGTCTGCGACCGAGGTCTCGAATAAGCAAACGAAGAGCCAGGGTCGTCTTCAGTATCCCTGTTCAACTTTCGAACCGCCATCTTCATTTCTGGACCTTCTATTCAGCCCGCTGCGGATGTAGAGCGTTTGAAATTCGGTCAGTCCGCATTACGGCCGTGATAATTTCGTTATGTATCCTCGAGGCCTGAAACTGAAGATAACTCTCAGGTTTATCCCACTCTATCCGCTCACTCAACGCTTACTTAAATCAATCGATAACGTGGGAGACCTCGGCAAAGTCGATCTATGCTGGCCGCAGGGACTCGGAGTCTGCCTCCGCCCCAATTTGCTCGACGGGGCATGGAAGATCTAGAGCTTTCTAAAGTTAGAAGTCACAGGCGCCGCATTCTCTGGAAAGAAACAGGGTCGTAATACTCTATAAGTATCTGAACATTTCTCGTTGGTCGACCAGCCACTAATTCGCCATGTCGCCGAAGCCCGTTGCCACAGAGTAAGCACTCGTTCGACTCTCAACCGCTCTCTCACTCTCTCCAGTGGAACCATTTCAGGCACGACAGTCCTGAACATCGCCCACTTCAACGACGTGTACCAAGTTTCCGACCAGAAGATCTACCCAGGGGGTAACGAGGAGACTATCAACGTCACCAAGTTCGCCTCTTCGCTGTTCGATATCACCTCGAATTGGAAGAAGAGGGAAGATGGGTCTAAGGACGGATTGACTGTCTTCTCCGGCGACGGGTTCTCTCCGTCTGTAGAGAGTTCCGTTACCAGAGGAAGGCACATGGTATGATGTACTCCTTCAAGCTCGACTGAATGATGCTGAACGTAGGAAGGCTCCCCTCATGAATGGCTTGGGCATTGATATTGCTGTTGTCGGTCAGTCTGGCGCTCCGTCTGGTTTCTCGAGCCACTGACGAATCAAAACAGGAAACCACGAGTTTGATTTCGGTGGGCACTTCTATTTTAACGATGGCATTTAAATTCTGAACAACCTATAGGCTTTCCCCAACTCAAGAAATTGCTCGCCGACACGCGTTTCGTACGTTGCACCTCTCCCCCTTCTAGCTACTGAATCCAGGGCGTCCAGCCTTGGCTGCTTAGTAACATCCTTGACACCAACACGGGAAAGGTTCCTAAGCCTCTGAAAGACTTCCACGTCGTCGAGAAGGCAGGCATCCGAATTGGTCTGATCGGATTAGTTGAGAAGTGAGAACCTCGTAGAAGCTCTCTCTCAGAGTTCTATCGCGCTGATTTCGTCGCCTTCCCAGGGATTGGATCGCTACAATCAATGGATGGCCTGAAAACTTCGAACATCAGGACATGGCAAAGATCGGCAAGGAGTGTCTGTCAAATTGCGCGATCCCGCTGGGGAGTATAAATGCGACTTGATTATTGCCGTCACGCATTGTCGGTACGGCATCATACAATTCCATGTTCGTTTCACACAATAGCTTGCCCTGTAGAAATTTCGAATGTCCGTCTAATCAGCCTTTTACGCGACACGGTCTTAACCTTCTTCTAGGACATCACATTGGCCCAAGCGCTCTTTGCGCTCTCGCCAACCGCGCAGGCCAAGACAAACATTGCTTCGGAACATGGCGTCGACTTACTCTTGGGCGGTCATGACCATGTCTACTGGATCTCAAAAGGGTCACCGAATGGGAGGGCTACGACGTGCAGTCCGAGTCTCCTCAAGCCGATGCCAAAGCTGATCAGGGCGACGTTCTTGTGGTCAAGAGTGGAACCGACTTCCAGGACATTAGCGAGGTAATCATCACTCTCAAGGATGCGCCCGCCGGAAGCGTTAGGAGAAAGTTGATCCAGGAACTTAAGGGTGCGGTTCAATCACCAAATCCAGAGTGCATGTGCTGAAGGTGGTTCAGGCAAGCGACATGTCACGAGAGGCACTGCCGCCGTCAACGAGGGCATCAAGGCGATCTTCGATCACGAACTCAAGACCTTCAACGACTCCATGTCTCAGCCGATCTGTATTACGGACGTCGTCATCGATGTCCAGTCCAAGCACATCAGAGTGCAAGAGGTTTGAGCCCGTTCATTGCCACTCCCGCCTATACACTGATATCTGGTTTTCAGTCAGTTATTGGAAACTGGGTCACCGACTGTCTCCGCCATGCATATGACGAGGCACTGGCCAAGCTAGGGTACGACAGAGTAGACAGTGTCATCACATGCATTGGCGGTTTTCGAGGAGGCCATATCTATCAGGCCAGGTCTGTACCCTACTCGTACTATTGTCGACCAACCACTGTCTAATAACTTTTATATAGGGTTCATCACCCTTCGTGACCTTACAACCATCCTCCCGTATCCCGACCCTACGATTGTCGTCGAGATCGACGCCAACACTCTTTGGGACACACTTGAGTCTGGTCTTTCTCGCCACCCTGCTCAGGAGGGGTATGTTTGATATTCTGCCGAGGTTATGCATCTACTCACCGCATCATTCAAAGGCGTTTCCCGGCCATCTCCGGACTTCGCGTTTCCTGGGACAGTCGGAAGCCCGCCGGCAGCCGTGTTCTGGGAATATGGTTGCTCAATGAATCCGACGGCAAGCTAGGCCCAGATGGAAAGCCTGTCCTGGTTGACAAGGAGGAGGTTTTGCGCACCAGCACGCGCAAGTATCTGATCATGTGCCGAGAGTATATGTGGCAAGGCGGCGACGGGTACGATGTCCTCAAAGGGAAGAAACTCGTCATCACCGGCGAGAACGGACAGCCGATGTCCGCGTTGATCAGGAAGTTCTTGTTAGGTGCGTTTCGACTATCCTCGATATTCAGATTCTGAATGATCTTGCTAGGCGCCCAATTCCTCAACCATAAGATTCAGAAGAAGCCGGAAGATCGAGGGACAGGCTCTTCCCTCCAGCTTAAGAGTCTCATCGACGACGCTGAGGGTCAGTTGCAGAAGTGGCAATCACTGCCCCACCTTCCGCAGATCAAAGGACTGCCCTCCTTGCCGAAACCTTCCCTGCCTTCCTTGCCCTCCTTCTCGCCGCCCGCCATCTCGTCTCACTCTTTCTTGCCGCATGCAATTTCAATGCCCTCCTTCAAGCTGGGATCCGCAGTTCCCAGTCTCTCCGACTTGCACTCAAACCTCCCCCACCTCCCGAACGCCAGCGGCAGCCTTCCAGACGTCTCGGACTACGCTCGGAAAGTCCTGGGAGGGGTGGTACCAGCGATCAGGTGGATCACCTCCCAAGCTCTCTTCACTGCCGCCCTTCTGGTGGCGGATCACGAGGACATGGGATTTCTGGACGCGTACGAGAGGCAGAGGGCTCGTGTGAGAATCCAGCTAATGCGGGCCGATCCGAACACTGTGAACAACCACCTGCGCCTGTCGCTCCCGACGTTCTTTACCGCCCAGCCTCAGAGCAGTGGCGATGTCTCCGCCAAGGCGGACGAGGAGGACACCAAGATCGATGCCATGGACACAGACGCAGAGAAGGCGCTTCCTGTCATCCACCCTGTTGTGGATGGACGGATGAAGGATGTTGCTTTGGGCTAATAAAGATCGTTTTGCCTCGGAAATCT
Organism: Mycena rosella; assembly: GCA_029378255.1. Lineage (NCBI taxonomy): Eukaryota > Fungi > Basidiomycota > Agaricomycetes > Agaricales > Mycenaceae > Mycena > Mycena rosella. The sequence continues at coordinate 7,368 of JARKIE010000761.1, forward strand.
TGATCAGTACCTAGGATATTGTACTACCTATGGAGCTGGTGTAGGGCACTAAAAGAATTCCCAAGACTTAGGCCGTTCGCAATACCGGAACGTCGTTAATTGAGTCCATTTGAATCCCCCCACCCCACGCCGCATACTTGCTTGCTCCTTTCCGTATCCGGGTGCTTCCTTACTTTTTCCTTGTTTCCTGCTGCTCTTTAAAAACCAAATCCCTGAGTAGATGTCTTAGCGAGTACGCCAGGATACCGCAGCAGAGATCCAAAGTATATATTCATTGTTGAACCCTCCTCATTGTGTACTCGAGGTTGCATTCCAACTCAAAATATTTGTATGGGAGAACTCGTAAGCCTTCGGAAATGCTCGGTACAAAGCGGCCAGGTGCTGATTCATTACGAGCCGTTGACAGCTGTCAAAATGGTTTGTACGTCCTACCCTCGACCGCCTGCCCTCGCTACTTGCCTTGGGCGCATGGCACGAAGTCGTGGTCAGAGACTTTGCTATTCCACCGGCCTGTTATAACCTCTGGCGCTCCCTTCATATTAATTTCCTCCATCCTCCTTAACTTTTCTCCGAAGTCCAACCGCCTTCCCGCAGCTGCAATGCCACCCGTCGTGTCGCGGTAGCCGTTACTCCCCGACGCCTTCGCACTCGCCTTGCGCGCATGGCAGGAAGTTGGGGTCCCGTTCTCTTCGTCGATCTGACCACTTGCAACTCCCTTTGGGTGGGAACGGGGGATACTTTCGATAAAGGTCGGTTCACCCATGTTCTGTTCTTTCCCTCCTTTCTCTTTCCACTCCTTCCTTTCTCGTGAATCCTCCTCACCAGCCACGCGCCTGGAACAAGCGTATCTAGGGCATCGTCGAGGCGCGGTACGCTGGGCCTTAACGCCGGCTCTAAAGACCCGTTGAAGCGATACTGGCTGATATTACGTCTTTCGAAAAGCCTCTTCTTCCGTCTTTAGAGCTTCTTCCCTTGCTCCCTTCTTACACGCGCGCCACGCAAAGAAAAGGACGGCGCTGATTTCTTTATTTTCCACAGGTATCTTCGGTATCTTTGCTACTTAGACGAGTGGGATGTAGTCATCGCCTTTACTGCTATCCCTCCCTTCTTGTGCCTTCTTTCAGATCACTCCTTTTGTCCCACCACTCCCCCTGCCTCGGCGCTATCCTCGGTATCATCTCTCGGAGTCTCGCAGTGCATCCGTGTTTTGTTCGTTCTCCCGTAGCTCGTACACTGAGCCCGGGCTTGACTATATTTTTTTGCTCCTTGCATTCAAGTAAGTTTCGTAGCAGATTCGGTGTTCTGTATATTATTATTCACTGTAAGTCTCATTCTGTAAGTTTTGAACCCTCATAGACAGTTTTTTCTACACCAATGTTTAACCATCAATCCATCCAACTGATTTGACGTTCTATCGCGACTTGGCAAGCCACATTCAAGGTGAGAGGACCTGTTGGGAATGCTGTATTTCAGTTTACCATTATTGAACTGCCTTAATGTTACCATTTCATTTGAAAAATCCGACCCCGAGTGGGACCCACTGAGGCCCGGGCTCAAGCCCGGGTCGCGGGTCGGGCAAAATTTTGGGCCCGACCCAAGCCCTACCTGAGCCCTACGGTGGCTGAGCCCTACCGTAGGGCTCAGGTGTGACCTCGGGTCGGGCCTGGGTCGGGCTTTGAAGCCCGACCCAAGCCCGGGCTTGGGCTTCAAGCCCGACCCGGCACATCACTATATGTACGTACAAAACAAATATGTGGTCCGAAAACCGATGTACCGTAAAGTACATACGGAGATACAACATAGGGGCGAGACAACCAGCGGTCCATCCTACCCTTCCACACCGCATGTGGTCCTGCGATGACATCTGGACAGCACGATGCGAGGTGTCTGAAATGCGGTGGATTCACCTGAGAGGTTACGGACGCACCAGATCCCCACTATCTGCACGTAGTTTGTAGTTCAGGAGTGATATACCAGCCTTCTACCAAGAATACAGGGAGCAACAGAGAATCCCTTGGGTGATTAGACGTGGACAACGCAAACCTGGTGCAACGAACGGTGGGTAGGCGGAAAGGGTCTCACAGAGTCGATTACATTAACCCTTACATGAGAGTAACATTCTTCCGCGTCCCCCTGTTCTGTTTTAATTTGGCACTTGTAACCAAAACCGTGTCCGCCCTCCATTCTCCATGAAAAACGCTACCTCCTTTCCTTCTCCCTTGTGCCCCGCGTCGCGCTCGAATTATCGAGTGCACCTTAATTAAATCTGTGCCTTAAACGGCTACCGGCGCGTTATTTTCGTTTGATCTCCGCTTCGTGAGTGGTGCTGGAGCCACGAAGCTCGTTAGTTGGTTCTCACCTCATGATCTCATCACCTTGAAACCTCTGTTCTTGGGGCATAGCTCAGATTAGAACTATAGTACCTATTCACTCATGTCATATCCGGAAGCTGTGAGGGTGGGCTACTCGGATTTGAGAATAACTGACAAATCTGAGCTAGTTGGGTTGAGCTATTGACCAATTTACAACAGGGGGGTCTGTTGTACCAGGAATATTGCTAGACCAAGACTCACCCTGCCTCAGGACTGACGCGCGCTAGGTGTCCCGCCTTGCCGCACTGGTAGCATTCGGTGCTCTTGGTGCTCTTGGCGCGGCCGCCTGAGCCGGGGTGTCAGCGGGAGATGGAGACGGTGGATATGAGGGTATAAAGAAGGGCGAGAGGAAGAGGGGCAGGGGACGCGTCGCGGGAGTCTTGCGTCACGGGCGCGAGGAGGAGCTGGGCCTCCCGGGGCGCACGACATCGTCGTGCGACGCCAGCACACCGGAGCCTATTTAAGCGCCGGAGCGCAATGGCGTTGCACGCTCTGAGTCTCGGTGGAAATGTGGAGGAGGGGGAGGAGAGTACAGGGAATGATGTGAAAAGGACTAGGAGGAAAGAGGGAGGAAGAAGATAGACGCACAATGTGTCCCTCCGTCCCACATTTGTAACACGCCTTCGGCCTCGTCTCAGCCGTCCAGTCGGACGAGAGGTGGCCCTCGAGTCCGCCTGTAATCCACATAAGCCATTGCGATACAAGGACGGGGTTTAGGAACGAGAGAAGACGCACAGTTATAGCTAAAGTGTACGACTCCTCGTCAATGTCCCGCTCCGCGGTTCAACAGATAAGGCAGCTACCAGGTGGGCGTCCCTGCCGTCGGGCATGCCGCCGCTTGGTGGCTGACTTCATGCGCGTTCGCGGTGCATGTGGCGAAAAAAGGTCGGTGGTGTTCGAAGAGAGTATATTTGCCCGTACGAAACAATGAACATCCGGGGTTTCGAGGATTTGAGTTGGGGATATAGAAGGAAGCAGAGGTATCGTCAGTGAGTGGTGTAGTAGGGTTAGCAAGTAAGGCTCCGGAAAGGTGGTGTAAAAGGCGGAAAAGTGGAAAGGAGGGGCGACACCGACAACGCACAGCCTCCGAAATTAGTGCTGGCCAAAAATATAATACGGTTGAATATATTTTGAATATATTCAGTTGAATATGGATATAATACGGCTCTCAGACTCCCCTCAAAATATGAATATAAGTGAATGGTTGACTTTCCATAAGCATAAACTAATCCCGAGGTATTTCTGAGCTTAGTTGAGAGCGCCAGTGATGGCATCAAGGTAGAGGAAATTCGGATCGTGTGATAACGGCTTGCGGTCCCATAAGAAAGAATAAAAACATGAATTGGTCTTCATGCTTGAGCAAGGGCCGGAATGAACTCCGATGGGTAACAGAAGGTTGTTCAATTTTTCTAACGTGAATCAGAGACTCGATGGTTTCACAAGTGGGCGAGGAGTAGCCGTTGGCCACTCAAAACAGTTTATTCCAATAATAATAATCTGTAGAGGGGGGGGTACCCCTCTACAGATTTTCGTAGATCTGGAATATTTCTTGTACGCTTTTCGGTTGCCCGTTGATGGGGTCCTGACAGCTGCCTCGGCAGCGGCGACGGCAAGAGCAGAAATATTCTAGAGTCATTTTCTATGCTTATGGAAAGTCACCCAATACGATAAAATATGAATATAATACGATACGTGCTGAGCGTATTCAGATATATCCAAATACGGAAAAGTGCTCCTACTGCTGGCCCTTTGCTGTCTGAAAATATCTCCCGGCACACTTCAGAGCATTCAATCTCAGTGTGAGACTTGAAAGCTAGACTGGTAACCAGTCTTTCATATAAAGTGGAAAATGTTCATAGAGAGACCAGTCGATCTGAGTTTGAATTGGCATTAGGCGCGATCAAATCACCTGCTGGTCATTGAAGAGCAGCAATTCCACCCAACAGGCAATAACACACAATTCTGAGTCGTAAAAATGATAGATGATAAGTATTCTTACTCCCTGGGAGCAATGTATATTTTTTTATGCGAGACTCTCGGGGTGAAGCGGTCAAATTGACCGATTTGGACAAAACCGTGTATGTTGGCTCAAGGTGCACCCATGATATTTTTCTGAGGGCCCTGTTGGGTTTATAATTACCGTAAATGCCTTCTCTATTTTTGCTATGAATTTACGGGCCCCAGAATCGCGGTTGTTGACCAAGTCGTGTAATACACGTGACGAAAGACCGAAATTAAAACAGCCTCGCCTGCCAGCCATTCTTGAGGAGCGAGTTGGTTTTCTGACGGGTTTCCGAAGGGTATATGAGTGTTAGAGATTCTCGGACGAGGCGTACGTCGAGGAAGGAAGCCAAGGCCCGATGTCTTCCGTCAACGCTTGCACCGACGTCTCTGCTCCCCGGGCCTCATTGCTCGCGATCCCAGACACCCATACTTCCACTCGACTACTCTCTCCGATCCCTCTTCTCCTCTTGGCCGGAAAAGATCTTTTTTTTTTACCAGTGTATCGAGCTCGGTCTGATCACTGATTCCACGACTTTCCAAGTTTAAACTGTGCGTTATAGAGATTTCAGCCCATCCGGAGCCGCAGTTTTGGCTTCCACCTGCACCGGATACCCGTCCGCATCTATGCCATCGTTCTAGCCCTACGATATGAAGTAGGGATGTAATTTGGGCGTCCAGAATTCCATTTTGGAAGCTTGAGCGCTGAATTCCGCGCCAGGTACTCGTGTAATTGATATAGTCCGACACTTGATTTCCACCAATCTAGCCAAATCCCGACCCCAGAAATGCTGCTGTAGGCGTAGGGTGTGCGCAATACATCCCCTTTTCGCTTCTAACATTTTCTGCGCTGCGTCTCCGCATCACGACGAAAGATACTCATCATTCCATTGTGAGGCTTCTTGAAACCCATTGCGTGTTCGAATAGCATGGGCGGGTACACACGGTGTTGAGCGGCCACTGTGACCTCGCCTGCGGAGATCGAGGACCAGGTACGCAGCGGTAAATACGCTCTCTTTCTCGCCATGCCCATTCAAGACGGGGACAGTTTCTGATTCCGTGGAGGAAAGTCGGCGCGCCTTCCATCCGTGCGTAGGACATCAAGATGGAGGCGGAGGGGATAGCTTATCTCAGACAGCAGATCAATGCTTCTAACCTTGTGAGAGGACGGCGGTGTTGTTTGAAGTTCATGCCGATTTGCCTTTGTACCTGGTACGGATTGTGGATTGTGTGTGCATTGACAATCACCTTTTAAGTTCAAAGATTCAAGTTCAAGATAACTGGCCCCATTGAAAAATTGGTTTCCTTTCCCTTTTTATCCGCTTTGTCCTTATTATTATTATTATTTTTGTGCCGATCCTTTGGTCTGCGGTGCCTTCAGGTGGAGTGAGATGCTGAAAGGCGCCCGGGAAGACACCTTTGGATTCCAAGATCGCAGTCGCAAACACACAGGGTAGTCCGGGGACACGAGTTCGAAGAGCTCGCCTTTGGATATAGCTCACGTCCGCCGTCCCCTCCTCACCATCATCCCGACTTGAAATTACAAATGGATATTCCACAACTGACAGGACACACCTATCTTCCGGAGGGATACGGTGTGCCGAGTGGCCAAGTTTACTTACAGAGTGTTTGGGATCTTTGACGCAGTGCCAATGGTTTGGCCAGAGACGAGAGCGGAGTAGAGGTATTCATACTCCCGGTCAGTAATCTGTTTGCTGCCTCACAGGTGCCCGAGATCTACAGCCCCGCCGAGAGGGGTCAGCTCGTCGAGGATGAATGTGTTGTGGTGTAGAACAGTACATTCTACACGGCCGATGTACTGTAGCTACACCCCTGGCACGTTTCGAAACGGGACCACGCTGGGTTTACGAGTACTTATGTAATCGTTTATAATCAATCGAAATGAGGTTTTAGAGACCCAGTCGAAAAGTGTCCCAGATCTATTCGTGTAACAGATTTAGCGGCTGTGCTAGTAGATTTAGTGGCTGTGTTGGAGCGGTTTTAAAGGACAGCCACTACTTTCCCTTCGTTCTTTGTGATTGCTTAGTGGCTGTACATTTTCTTATGTAATCCATTTAGCGCTCGCCGCGGTTCGAATCAGGTGCTATGTATTTGTCGATTCCCGACGACAGTTTTGTTATCTTTCTTTGTTCATCCTCGACACATTAGTTTCCTACAAATGACTGTTAATTACTAGTCAATACATACATCAATAGGCTCATGAAAGATCCCAGGGGAGGCGTAAGTACTCAAGGCATGGCCCGTGACTGATGGCCGTGATGCGAATGATCGCATGTATGATCTGTCTGGAACCCGCGGTCCGTAACCGCGTCGTTATGGCATAACGCGTAACTCCGTGCAAGATAATTCCGTGCAAGACGTGCGTCTTGCACGCAACCGCGCGCGAGTCTTGAAGTCGTTGTGCGATGTAACGATTACGTCCGCGATCGCCTCGGTGATTTCGTCCCCGAGCGGGAAGTTAATAGCGGCAGTTAATTTTATTTCATACAGAGAACACTAACCAATTAACCTATTTTGTTTGAGCAGACTAGTACTCAGAGTGTGGCTGAGCCCCAAGAATTGTGCAGGCTGGAGTAGACAATCCCCTCTCCTGAGCCCCAGAAATTTTGCGCTAATTTGAAGTCTATGTCTCTCAAAAGATCCTCCGAGTCGAAGTTTGGAGCAGTTTGATGAAAGTGGGAAGTGGAAAGCCTGAGGGAGGACCAGCAGAGTTGGATTTAGCAATGCATCAAAAGGATGCGGTCCCGAGGGAAGTCCAGAAAGAGGGAGAGCATAGGGAAGTCGAGACTCGACGCTCGACGCTCGACGCTCGGTTACCGAGCGCTACGCGCATGCCGAAATCGGCCAACGAAAACTCTTGAATTTGATTGGCTGGAACTTGCGCCATTCGGGCCGGTGGAACTTGGTACTTGATTCTTCAGAACAATCCGCGCACAGCCGAAATTCAAGTTAAATCAAGTTTGCTCAATTGTCTTGCGTAGCATACAGGACATTTGGGAGTCCAGTCTCCTAGGTGTGTGAGCTCTTTAATTCTCTGATACTCTCCCCCTTTTCCCTCTATTCTCTTTTCTCAACTTGAATAACTTGAATTCCCCGTTTCCTCCCCAGACTTGGTGCATGAGCCCATCAATACAAGCGGGAGGATTTGTTTGATCTTGCTTCGTCAAACAGTTCAATTTACATCCAGATGTCCTCATACCATCTGGCCCGCTTTACACCTGTTCGTGCCTCTGAGATGCTTTCCTCTCTCCACCTATCTCGGTGCAAATGAATGCAAGGTACATCATTCCCTGAGCTTATTAGCGCGTGGTCGTTTCTCGGAGTTATCAACACGCAGCTGGCGGCAAAGCGAGCTGGATTGCGAATATCCAGGATGCTCCTCGCGTCTGCTTCAGACACCGCGTGCGGAGCTCGCAGCTGTTGAATCAACCAATGGTGAGGTAAACGAACGATCAGGGGCGAAATCCATTATTCAGCATAGGGGTTATAATTATTTCCTGTCCGATTGCCGCTATCGGCCCCATTCTCCCTTGCTCTCGTATTCCTATGGCAGAAGCCATCTTTCCTGGCACTACGGCCGATGCCATTGAGCACCACACAATCTATCTCAACGACAATTTTGGTCAGTAACAGTCTTTCAACCTGTAAAATTTTGATGCTCACCGTTAGCAGCATTCCCTCATATGCAGAGGACTTTCATTCAAATCCAGGCGGTTGCCGTTCTGCGATCCTGACGACGCATCCCGAACTTGACAGTGTTAGAACCGAATGTACGATGCTTGTCTACTGGATAGATCAATCCGAGGCAACCGGACACCCGCTTAATTGGAGCACTATCCCTTTCCTCACCGAGTGTAAGTCACATTATAAGACAACGAAAAAGAAGAGAAAATAAAAAAATTACATAAGTATGAGTTTGCCGGGCCGTGCCACGGCCATTACCCCCAAGTAATATTATCCTGAGTCTTATCCAAGCTCTCCATCATACATATACAAAGTACATATATTTATTTTGCTCTGAGGTTCGCCTTTACTTACCCACTTTGCTTTTAAACGCTTAATCACACTCACGTCTCCAGCGGATGTCCGACGAGCTTGATGCTCGCCACATCTCCGCGCTGCGTGCGCTCCAGCCCGAGCTTTCCGTTTTCCCCCGCCTTTGAGGTCTTCGACACGATTCGGCTATTCACCAACGAATTAGCATCGCACTGATTGAATTGAAGCTAGGAGAGCAGGAGCGATCAAGGATAAAGGGTAGGAAAGGAGAATCATATATCACAATTAGACCTCTCATACCGGGATCGCTTGTTCACGATAAAGAGATCCACAACTCTCAAACAAGCACCGAATCGTGAGAGGAAATCAACAAATCCGCCAGGAAGGTGGGAAATGGAGGGTGTGGATGGAGAGAGAGCGACGCACTGTTTATATCGGGACGTCGGGGTGCGGGTGAAAGACTGGCTTCGATGTATACTTGAGCACGGTTTGTAATCCAAGCGCGTCGGTGAGGGGGAATATCGCGGGGCAGAAATGAATATTGAAATGAGCAGAAGGCAGGGAAGTAAGGGGATATTACGGATGGATTGAATACGGGGATAAGGATAAGATAGGGTGCATGATAATCAGACACGGTGGGAAGAGGACGCACCTTCTGCGCACTTTGGTTGGTGCAAACATGACCGCGAACGACGCGGGGAGTATGCGTGAGTGGAGGCAGGATTGAGAGGGCTGGGTGTGGATATTGAACAGCACATGCGTTAGGGGAGACGTAACAAAGGAGGCGGGAAGGAAAGAATGGCGCGATATATATGCGCAGGTACGGAAGCAAAGAGGGAAGCTTAAAGGTAAACGGAATTCACTCATCGTGGCCTAATGACCCTCGCGCCTTCACCCGTCCTCCTCGTCCAGCGCGCACCTATGGTTGATTCCGTGGTGCTTCGGGATGAGCAGCGTCTCAATGACGCATCGCGCCTTCCCGGGGGCGGACACTACTTCAAGACAGTGTGAGTCGAGGAGAAGTGAAAAAAAGAAAGTCAAACCGCACCGACGACTTCGCGTTCGAGCAGAAGCCCACGCGTCTCGAGCCCGCGCGGTGTTGGCGCTCGCGATGGAGAGAAAGTGCGGGAGCGGCGCGTGCGGAGGATCACGGTGCGGCTACTGCAAGGTGCGGTCGGTTTCTTCGGCGGCGGGCTGCGCGAGGTAGGGAGGCACTGCGAATGACGTCGAGCACACAGCTGGGGGCTCACGCGCTCACGAGGCGCAGGGGTGGCTGCGCGCGCGGCGTGGAGAGCGCCGGGGGCTGCCGGCGGGTGAGTTGACGGAGGTAGCGAACCGATATCAGCATGGAACGAGAGGAGAGAGTGAGGAGGATATACCACCATTAGTATGCAAGGCGACGCCGGACATCGTTGCAAAAGGCAGAGTTGCGCCGGCAATCACCGGAGTTCGGCTCCGATCTTCAGGTAAACGTGCATTTGCCCCGCCGTAGCGCAAACTCGCCCGCTGAACTGCTTTTCAGAACGTCTTAAGCGTCTGCTGGGAATAGAACATCGTAGGGACATAATCGAGACGGAAGCCGGTGCGTTCTTGTCGTTATTCATCTCATTCTTTGTCTCAAGTCCGCTCCTTGGATTAGCTGCCGCTAGGTGCGATCGCCGCGATTCCACTTCGGCGCCGCCTCCACATTCGCGCGCCCACGGCCGTCTATCGCCACCCCATCGCCCGTGCGCTTCAAAGGTGCGCATTGGCCAACAGGCTCCCACTCACGCCACTGACATCCCGCAGACTCCGCACCCCTCCTCGGACGCTGCTTCTGTAACCTCAAAATCATCTACTGACGCGCGCGCCGGTGCGCTGACCACGAAAGATGCCCACACAGACGCCGTGACATGATCACGCTGATTTCGGATTTTGGCATATCGGCTATGGCCGCCGACCTTGGCTGTGCTCCCGAAGATGAATTAGGACCCATTCAATTCCGACTACCACCGCACTTACCCCTGTCGCCGCCCCCTGTATTGTTGCACGGCAACTAAATATTCCTATGCCCCTCAATTTTACCAAAATTCAACATTTCTCCGGTCTCAGCACATACTTCGCCAGCCCTGCCAAATTAATTTGTATTTTTCTGGCTAGAGCACTCCGTACTATCGCTCATTCCTCACTAATTTCTATCTCATTACAACGATCTAATTTCTATTTGCCTAGCATTTTATTTATCCCTTTCTGTATCTTCTGTACTATAAAATGTGCGTAGTTTTACCAGCAAAAGAACAGGTTTTTACCCCACCATCTTGTGTTCAATTGTATCGCCCCCCCTGCTTTGCTCTCACTCACGTCCTTGTCCACGCCTCGCTCCTCGCTCTTCGCTCTCGTCCCCGTCCCCGTCTACGTCTCCGCTCGCATCGCCGCACAGTTGCCTGTCTCGGCACTGAACGTGGTTGAAGCATTCGCATATTTTAAACCTCCTCCTTCCTGCTTGCAGCTGCTTACCCATTTCAGGGTTTAGCTCGTGCTCAGCCAGTCGGCAGGCGTGTCACTACGCTTCATCGCCCGCCGTCCTGCGTACACCAAGTTCGTCCTCTGTGTCCCACCACTTGGCTTCCCCAACGCGGCCCCATGCGCAGACCCAGAAAACTACACATTGAACAGGATCCCCATCAGTAGTGTTCTATATTCTCGCATTCCTCAGAACACTGTGAGTTGCGCAAATTTATACCAATTCGGACTCTCCGCATCGAGTGCAGAGACCGGTGGACTAACAGTATCTGCTGAGATCGACCACTCCTGAAAGGTAAGTAACCTTCTCACTGCAACACAAAGCCATGGGCCTATTGCAGTTCCTTGCAGTAATGGTACCACCCACTTTATCATCCAGTTGCGGCCAAAGATCGTCCGTAGATAGATAAAGGCCCGGATTCGTCTCGACACGGAAACCTTTCCAGGTGCAACCAAGGCCCATATTCCTTTTGAGACAGTGCTCTTCTCAGTGCAATTTATTGGCTAAATTATTCAACACTGGGCTTCTTGGTTGGTTTGATAGGCAGTAGGCTGGCGACATTGGTCTCGAATATTGTCTGGTCCGTTTGCTGACATAAATTGTGCTTCATTTGAATCCTCGCAGGGAATGCCTCTGATATAATTTGAATCCCCCGGAATGTACCAAATGTGCAGCTTAAATTTTGTTCCTCATGCATCATTGGCAGTTCACCTCGGATCTCAAGAAACTAGTACAATCCGCCAGAGCGAGTGAAGGCGTATCTTGCCTAGCCTTTCTCTAGGTAGGTATCCCATAGACTCGTGATTAACCAGTCTGCCTACAAATGGCAAACACGTGGCAAGCATTTTACTATTCGGCCCAAACAAAAGGCACAGGCGGAAATTTTGATGCTATCTGCCCTGCGCTCAATTTAACGCTATTACATACACAACATATAAAGGAATGGAAGGTGCCAATTCTGAGCCACATAAATTCTGTATCCTTCGGTAGGATGTGAGCTGAAATTAATAGCAAGGCTTAGCCACTGTGATGCCGTGATCGGCACTGTCCAAAAAATTCAAACTCAGGCCCATCTCAATTCACAGCTCCCAATATTACCAGTTTCACATGTTGTTTTTCAACACTCAGTTTTTCACAGTTAGTGGGCTCTACTACAGGCGCGCTACAATTGTTATTCACAAGCGGGCAAACAGCGCAAGTTTCCTTTTTCGTCTTTTGGCGTAGTGGGCACGTGCTGCAGGCTCCTCTCACTTTACACTATACACACCACCAATCTGCATTCCTTCTGTGTATCTCTGCCCTTAAGCCAAGAAAGTGCTGACAAGGCCAACAAAGAATCCCGCTCAAGCCCGGACTGATTGAATGCAAGGTTCCTCCGCATTTGTTCCTCGACCAATATTCGGACACGCGACACCCTCGCCTGATGCTATTCTGCCGTCCATATAAAGCCTGGTTCAGAGCGTACTTATACTCAATCCACCGTCTCTGCAGTTACAGCTAAATGTTCCTCCGCCCGTCTCTCGTCCTGTTCATTATCACCCAAGCGGCTTTGACCGGGGCAGCTGCGCGAGGCACCGATGTGCTCACCGCGCCTCCGGCGCTCCAGCCAACGGACGCCCCGAGCCCCGCGCTCTCGTACACGCTCTCCTGCCCGCCCTGCCAGACCATCCCGATTATCACGACCGATAACATTTACACGACGACGAGTATGTGCCCACTGTACTCCATCCGAGCGGGCCTCTAATATCAATTGAACTCCAGTCTGGTGCGGTCTGCCGTGTTCGACGGTTTACTTCACGGGCACAACGGCGGCAACGATCACAGCACCCCTGGACCCGATCCAAACAGAATACGGGCAATATATGTGAGACGGTGAGCCCTTATTATTCCCAGGTGAATGACATCTTTTTCTCGATTGTGAACGATATTAAAGCGCTTTAGTGCTTGTTTGACGATCAATCGCTCACCATGACCGCGCCGTTGACTACTGCGACCTCGTCGTAGAGTAGGGCATGGATGAAGGAATGTATTGTATCTATTGAATGCAATCGAAGACGATTCTCCGATGTTTAGACCTCGAAACAGATCCACAATTACTTCCGACGACATGCGTGTGTTCCTTCAAATCGAAACTCAACCTTTCGGCCTCAGAAGACCGCGACGGCTGTTGAAACCCAGGCACCGGATCAAGGGTGACATTCAAATCTTTTGTCGGGTAACAGCGGATTTACAGTTCGTCAATGTCATTGTCAAGCTTCCAATGGGTTCCTCTGCTTGGCAAGGGCTGAGAGCTGAGCACCCTGTTTCAACATCATTTACAGAAACGAATGGGGCAGGAATCGCTCGGCGAGATGTAAACATGAGAGCATTGACAATCCCAACCCGGTGAACCGAAGGCTCCAAAGCACGGCCAAGTTCTGCCCTCATATTAATATCAACATAGAACGTCGGAAGGAGTTTCTAATTATGTCCCAGGGCCATCACTGCCATTCGCCGTGTATATACCCCGAGGATTCCCCCAGTCGATAACACCTCACCCCATGCATTTCCACTCAGTCCTCGTTGCCATTTTTGCGATCGCCCATGCGACGCTAATCGCTGCCTCAGTATGTTCCATCCGCCCAATGATTCATTAATTAACGCACGCTGCAGGTGCCCGGTCCAGCCGCGAGCGGAATTGCTTGTGGATGCTACGGAGACCCAATCAGTACGTTCCTATTGCTCCATTCCCGATGATACTTGACCGAACTCCACCGTAGCGTTCTGCGTTCCATGCACGACAAGCGTCACCGCGCCCAGTGCATCGGTGTAGCATTACGAATGGCGGAACGAGTGTGGTTGTTATCCCCAGAGACCCCTACATAAAACGGACAACAGTAAATGAAAGCTAAATGAGTGCATATTGGGCTCGTCTCCCTCACCGCCTTACGCCTTGAGCACCCCTTCCACGCGCGCCGGCTCCTCAGCCAGCCCAAACCACGCGGGCAGCAACCGCCACACCTCCTCCCTCGCACGCCTCGTGGCGTTTGCGAAGTCGATCTTGCACGGGTGACACAGCCGGAGGCCACGCTGGCGGTGCCCGTCGGAAAAGTCCGTACGCGAGAGCATGTCCATCGCCTGCCCGAGCGTGAAGAGGGGGTCCGCGTCGCGGCCGCACACGATTCCGCTGACCGAGCGCAGCAAGTTGAGCATGATGAAGTAGAACGACTGGCGGCACATCCGGCTCTTAGGGTCCTCGTCCTCGAGGTGGAGACAGTCGGGCTCCGGGGCGCAACCTTGGAGCTCGGCGATGACGAAGTCGGCGAGGAAGCGCTGCGCGCGCTCCCGCCCGCGCCGGGTGGCGATGAGGAAGGGCGGGGTGAGCGTTGTGGGCGGGCGCGGAGGGCAGCGGTCCGAGACGATGGAGAGTGGGCGTGCGGGCGTTCCGGCCATAATCTTGCTGGGTCCGTAGCGCGCGAGGTCGTACAGAGCCGACGGCAGGAGGGATACGAGGCCGAGGTCCAACGCGAGGTCAATGAGGAGGATGGGGTGCGGCGGGCAGGACGCGCGGGGTGCGTAGTGGGCGAGAAAGTGTAGGGGTCCCCACCGTACCGTATACGGTTACGGGCATATAATTTACGGCGCCATACGGCAGACCAGGCGACCGTACCCGTAACCGTAAAGTCATCTCCACAGGGTCTTACGGGACGGTACGGCACTTTCTTACCGTACGTTACGGTACATTACGGCCGTATGTGAAGCGAAAATTTTAAAATCGACAATGCTTGAGCCAATCGAAGTGCATCTTCCCAACCCTTGCGCTTCAAATACAGATGATGCTTCAGAAACATCAAAGTCCGAATGGTCACAGGCTTTGAGCTTGCCCGCCGCAGGGAAATTGTATCCCTACCACCCGAGAACACGCGCTCAATAGCAACCGCAGACCCTGCCACAATGTGTGAGCGATGGAATGACGAGAAGAGCAACTAGCATACCGGGGATTGACATAATGTCCCGTACCAGGCGATACATACGGGGAAACTCAGTCTTCCTTGCATACCACCATGCCAAGCTAGTGCAGATAGACATGCGAGGAAGGCGAATAGCAGAAACAGAAAGCTCGCAAAAACACTGAAAATTGAGGATGATGAAGTACCAACAGTGTAAATTGTGGATTCGACCTAGACTCCACGCATCTCGCGACCCTTATGAGCTGAAGACCATTAGTTATGAGTGTCTAACAACAGAAGGCGAAATCTAACCTTTTTTGATACGCTCGCGCGCAAATGCGGACATGATCACTGAGAAAAATGTAGCGGATTGATTAGCCAGGGCACATTTTATACCTGCTCGGCAGCCATAGAATCTTCTGGATTTCGGTGAATTAGGCCGACTGGATGCGCTGGGCGCGTGAAATTGGGATCAGCCGTCGCTTAGCGCACTGGGAAGAAATTGCGGAGCTCTGGCCTGATAGTAGTACACCTGGACCGCGTAGTTGAACACAGTATATTTAATAGATACATGCTGCCAGTGACCAATTGGAGTAGAGATTCGACAGGCACGACTCAGAGTGTCAGTCTTGAGTTGACTCGGGCACCCGGCAGATGATGGGAGTGAATCACAAGGAAATCACAGGCGACGCGTCAGCGGCTTCGGACCCGGCTGCCCGAAACAGCAAATCGAACCACTGGGGTTCGATTTACGGCCCGTATAGGTGCCGTATACGGCCGTATCGGTACGGCCTTATACGGTACCACTTACGGGGCCGGCCGTAACCGTACAAGGTCCCACGACAGGGTCATACGAGACGGTACGGGTTGCCGTATGAACCCGTACCGTATGCCGTATTTTACTGGTCCCAGGTTGAGAGGGTTGTCGGCCAGTCCAGATCTAGACGGATCATGCAGCGTTGGCGGTGTTCGACGAGGTACTTTGTGGATAGCCGAAGAACGGTGGCGACGGTGGGGAAGTCGTTGGCACCAGGACTCTTGAAGTATCTATGAGGACATATGATGAATGCCCATATGAGTATAGTGCGAGTTACTCATAGACCGTCATAGAGAGCTTTCAAGAAGTAAAGCACATCCGAGGGACAATCGTAAACCTCTATCCACGGACAACCGTCATACAAGTCTTGATCCTTGGGTTGAGGGAGATTGAAAACATCGTCGAATACTTCTGAGTGTCGCCGAAGCTGTCCGCGGTGAAACCTTTGAAGGCGATGGATGCAGCGATCAAAATGATGTTGCCGTCAGAAAACCATAGATCAGAGCGAATGACGTTGGAGAGCGCCGTCTACGCCGGCGAGTAGGAGTCCTGACTGGGGTGGCGGAGGCGCCCATGTTGAATGAAGTATAGAGAGCGTGGGGGCCCTGGGGTCTAGAAGGGAAGACGGAGAAGGAAAGATGACCAGTCAGCCACCGGACACTCTTAGAATTCCGCCGCACCCCTGTGTCCAAATGTGATTTTGATCGCGGCAGGAATGCTGCCATCAGCCTTGATTAACGCCTTCTCGGCTATATTGCTGGATGGCTGAAGAGTGAACGGTAGGGACCTGTCGGGAAGTATCTTTGGCGCAGGTGTATTGTAGTCTTCTGAACCCTGTAGATTTTTTTCCGAGGTCCTGTGTTAGACCCACTAAATGACCATTTTTTACCAGTCCAATTTAAAGATTTCTTGTCCCCACCAGGCCTAGAAACACGAGAGGCCCCATTTCGGGAGAAAGCACGAATGAACCGATGGGTTTGGGCAGGGTTGGCGTTTATGGCCTACGGCAAGCGCAAGATGCGCTTGGGGGTGCTCCGAACCCGGGCATCTTAGGTCGGCACTCTTCGCACGCGCGACGAAATGCCCAGTGGTTTTTGAGCATGGAAATTATAGCACATATATATCTTACATGTTCCAGGGCCTGAAGAGCATCTGTGGACTTACAAGGCTGAGTTATCGTCGACCTGTGTCAGGATGCCGAGCTTGCCGTCCCGCAGGTGCCGAAACTTGCCGCCATCAAAGCTCCCGATTTGGATTCAGGGTTGCGGCGGAAACTCGACAACTGCCACCGGATCGCAAGATACAGCAGGGCGGCTGACCACGCCCAGATCATTAACCGACAGGGCGCGGCGCGGATGTTTCATGTCGGTTGAGGTCAGGTATTCGGGACTCGGGAGCAAACATGACACATGGTGGCAAAAGGCAGAGCTTTGCTCAGCCTTTATTGACCTCTGTTGCGTTCGGGTCAGTCGGGCGCGTCGACCCGTACTTCGCCGACCACGAACACGTAACTAGACTTCAAGTTGAAAGCACTAGCGCAGTATTTCTGACGTCCCATGAGAAATCTTTATGGATAGTGTGGGCTTACAGTTAGCTCGGTTTCCAAAATTTCATGTCAAGGACCATTCAACCAACATTCAACACGCTCACAACGCGCTCATACCAGTTGATACAGTGCATCGTCGCTGCGGCTGATCCCGCGTACCCGCCGTACGCAAAAAGATCTTACACAGTGATAGCGGATAAGGCCCCGAATTTAACGGGCCTGTTGGAATGCCAAATTGATCATCAACATTATGTTTTCTGTTTGCGGCTCTCGGGAATAGCCTGCATATGGCGGTCGTTACTGGACAAAACCCAAGTGAGATGCGTGGCCACGCGTTCCCACGCGTGGGTGCGTTTCCACTCACTTTACACGCGTTCCTGGACGTGGACTTCAGTGGAGCACTGCGTGAGCTTGCGTGGCCTTGCGTGGGTGTTGTCCTTGACAGATATTTCCAAACAACATGCCCATCGTTCCCACGTGTGGTCCATCAGTGGCCGACGGATATGGTTTCTAGGTTTGATATTGGCTTAATCGGGCCAATATCCATTTCCTCGATTTTTTTGCTATCTATCTCCACACTGTACAGTTTTATGAAATGCTGTGTTGGAGTCACGTCTCCTGAATTCATCCCTGACTACGCCATCCATGTCTCAGGAGTCATACCAGCAAGGCCCATACTATCTCCCCCCGTACTGCTTGCCTCCGTTGCTCAGACTGTGCTGGGGCGGTGTTCATAGTCAACGCACAAGTGAGGTAAACAAAACTCCAGAAATAGCCACTGCTAATCAATCTCTTAGCCCCGTGAATGGCCGACCACACCCGACAGCAAATGCCTTTGCGGAGACCCTTATCTGGCATATCTCGATCTACAAGAAGATCTTCAAAAACCCAAATAATGTGTATCGACGCAGGCCTAATCTCGCCATGAAATGCGGTGGATTTTTCAATGTGCTACGCTCAGTTTTCAAAGCTTTCATGGATCTAACCTTTCCAGCAGGCTAAACGAGACCCTTGGCACACTCTTCTATGTGATTTTTGCTCCAAACCTTGGTACACGCATGGCGGGGCGCTGAGGTACAGATCGTTTGTCCTACGTTT
>JARKIE010000762.1:0-25624 GCA_029378255.1 Mycena rosella
TCGGCGGCTACAATCTACTTCGACATTACTAATACTCGCACCTACAGTAATAATTCGACTATTTTCTGACTTCATGAATGCTGGGCGTTGAGGCGCCTAGCATTGTCTAGGATCCGGACAAGAAGCTGTCTCCCCGAGCGTCTCCAAGCATGCGTATATGGCGTTTTTTGATACATCACAGGCCCTCTAATCGTCATAGGGTCCGATTCGTGATGTATCAAAACCTCGGGGCCAGGCTCTAGTGTAGAGGATTGTCAGCATTTTCATGTATAAATGGGAGGCGTGCTCAGGGGGGCACCGGCATTCCAAAAAAATCCACTAGGACTGATTTCCTTTTTAATGAATACAACCCTAGCCTTTACCCCGCATCAAGTTCGTTTCCATTAGGGTGTTTCACGCATCCTGATTTGAGCCCCAATCTCGACCCTAACTCCGACCCCAACTTGATCTCAAGTCGGGGCTTGAAATAGTTCGGCGCACCAAATTGGATGTCAATCGGACCTCGGACACGACTTGACATCCAACTTCGACCCCAATTTGATGCTCCAACTTCATCCGTCCGATTTCACGCGTTCGCCATTCTTCCCGGACGGAAAATGCGACGAGTTGTGACCGAGGTTGAGCTCAAGTTGGGCCCGAAGTTGGGATGTGTGAAACACCCTATTGATATCTTGTACACTTTGGACCGCATGTGTGATGTGTCACTTTCGTTGATGTTTTATGCTGCTAGGCAACAGTGTTATGCACCTGTGGCAAAGGGGGCTGATGCCATACCGATCTGTGTCAGAGACAATTTTGGGAGCAGCGTCGGAAGGTCCAGGCTATATATCCGTACTTGGGGGTAATGGCCGTGGCACGGCCCGGCAAACTCGTACTTATGTAGGCTTTTTATCTGTTTTTGTCCACAAATAACTTCGCCTGCATTTCAGTTGTTGGTGTCCACGCCGAAAAGCCGGATCAGACTGCTAAGGCTCCGCTTGAAACGGACTTGGGTTCTAGTTGTATAGGTGGCCGATAAAAATCTTTGATGTGCTTGCAGGCTAGCATAAATCTTTCATAAACGTGGCTAGCGCAATGTACGCGACACTGCTCAAAACTTGCAGAACACCTCACAGACAAGCAGTGGGAACGCATCACCAATTCGCCGACGTTCCGAGAGAACATCGCCTTCGCGGGTGCGGATGAAGGACATCTGATACATGAGTGGGGCGCCGAATTTCGCCCGGCCTTCCACCACATTGGGCCCTTCCTTCGCGGTCGGCTACCACCTCATATTTCCATCTTCGCTCTCACCGCCACACCTCAGCTAGGTGCCATGACAAAATCTGTCTGCCGAAGTCTCGGTGTCCAGCCCAAGATGTTCCACCTTCTGCGCCATTCGAACGACCGTACCAACATCCAGTTCCTCATCACTCCACTCACCCACGGTCTCGGCGGGGCCGAGTTCCCAGATCTTCTGCAGTACCTGAAAGACGGCCGCAAGACCATCATCTATTGCGCGACGATCGAGTTATGCTGGCGTGTATTCGTCTATCTTATTCGCCTCCTTCCCTCGGGCCCGCGGAGACTGAGACATGTTCGGCTCTATCACCCTACATGTACCGCCAAAACCGGGGTAAAAGTCTGACTTTTTACCTTGCTCGGATCTTTCCCATGGGAAAAAAATTGCCTTTTTCCGGCGGAAAAACTGACGGAAAAAGTTGAACTCTTTCCCTCGACTTGCCTGCAGTAAAAGTCCGCCTTTTTTGGGGGAGAAATCCGGGAATTAATTTTACTTTACTTTTTCTTGGGGTAAAAGTTTCCCGCGGTAATTGGATACCCAAGTTCTAGGCCCATTTCCCCGCAGTAAAAGTATTTGATCACCGCCGTGTCGGGAAGCGTCACATATAAAGTTACAAGAGATGATAATGGGTTGGAGGTCCTCAGCTACTCGGCCACCGGGAAAATGGGAACCGGCGTTGGATAGTAAGTGCTTCCGTTCACCAAACTCCCGCCACGATTGCTGAATGCTACTTTTTCAGTGTGAAGCTTGGGATTTATAAAGCAGCTTTTGAGGGCATGACCACAGCTAAGTAGGTCCTACTTATGCCTCTGTGCTATGCCTTCATTGACTACTTGATTTTGCGTTGCAATTGTAGCGCCGTTGTCGGGGACTGGACATACTGAGCAATATCCATAGGGGGCTCATGATACTTACATGCACTGGCGTACTTATGGTCTTTGTCTTCGTAATAGCAATAGCCTTTCGGTTGAGATTCTGGGACCAGGAAATTGAACTCGATTTTCGGCACTCTTGCTGGTATACCTGGTGCGTCTGATCATGCATGCCTCTGCTACGGCCACTGCCGGCCAGTTGCCCGAATGAAGAGCCACAATTTACCAAACTACTATCTCTCTAATCCCAGAATGTGGTTCCACATTCTGGGATTGGAGAGATAGCACGTTTCTTCGGGGTTTCAGACTCAGTCACGGGCGGAAAACTCACGCGCATGCCCATTTGTTCCTTGGTATAGAAAAATGCTCAAACTCAAATCAATAAAGCCCAGGGAGCGGGTGACTTGAAATTCTAGTGGTGGGACGGTTTGGTTGGGGAAAATGCGAACCTTGAACCTGAACCTGGCGTTCAGGTTCAACGCGTTCGGTTCGGCGTTCAACAGCGTTCGAACGCCGAACCGAACGCCATTTTCGCACCAAACTAAATTCATTCTAGAAGTCGACGCCACAAAGCTCTACCACCCGCCACATGCTCAAGGAGACGAGCTTTAGTGATGAGTGGGTAAACCGGTCTACTGGCAGAGGTTGAAGAACCCGAAATTGGGACTGTGTCATCGACATCATTGAAAACTCGATCTCGGAGGCATACCGCAGCGAGCCATCGTGGGTTTTGAACACATCCAAGGTCAGAGGTCGCCGCTACATGGGCCCCAGGGGCCCGCGCGCACTCTAATGGAACTTAAAATGAAAATGATGAATGAGAAGATGAGTGAAGGATGCAGCTGCTTGATGCTTTGGCCTTCCTTTAATACAGCTGGCAACAGCAATGAGAAAAAAACAACAGCCATGGGGAAAGCCAGGTCAGTGGTCTGTCGTCTCGGAGGCCGTCCTGCTCGTCGTGCGTAAAAATCGGGGAAAGAATGGGCACCAAGATGAAGCACCGCACCCTAACGGGGTATTTAAAACGGATTTCTTTGACAGATGAGAACACATGAAGGGCACCGATGTCGGGAAAAACAAATGGGCAGCATTAGCGTGGTCAGGAATGGTGGAGCTGGGGATATGACCGATTTTCATCCCCGACGGAGACCAAAAGACGAAAAGGTCCAGAGACCAAAAAAGAGGGAGAGGTCGAGGATAAGTCCGAAGGGGTTGATTGATTCTCTAATGAAAGAGTGAACAGTGGTTCAGCCTTCCAGGTCGTATTTGTCGTGCGTTGAGCGTCAGGGTTTTGCGTGAATTACATCCCGATCAATCGGTGCTTTTTGACTCGGCGCTTTGCCTTGTATGGACTCACTTTGTACGTTATTGTCAGCTGAAAAAGTCGGATGCATTCGGCGTTCGAATGTGTTCAGCAAAATCTTCAGGTCGGTGAACGGTGAACCGGACCTGCGGTTCAGGTTCAGCTATTTACTGAACTTTGAACCTGAACGCGCGTTCGGTTCGGTTCGGTTCAGGTCCGAACCGAATTTTTGAACCGAACCCTCCCACCGCTAACTTGAACGCACAAATATACAGCGCGATTGCGTGAACAAAATCCGCCTCAAAGATCTCCAGAAACACCCTCTCCGTCATGAAGCCGCCGAAATTGAACACAGTGGGCTATCCGGGGCCATTATTTAAGTGCCTTGAGATGAACCTTGAACGTACCATCAAAGTCAAACTGACACCCCAGCCGATGGCGCTGCACGCAATCCAGACGCGGGGTGGGAAGAGCTTCGATGCAATTGTTCGGCGACTTGGCATATAACCTTGTTCGGGAAGCAAATATGTGAGACGAAGCACAAAAGGAAGGAAGGAAAGGAGCAACGTACATATGCAAAGAAAAGAAAAAGATCGAGGTGACCCAATCGAAGAGTTTACCCGTCAGATCGCCGTTCAGTGTGTCCTGAAATTGAAACTCATGAGCCCAGTTTGCACGATTGTCGTTAGCGCAGTTACATTCGGTAGCCCAAGGTTCGAGCGATCCAGATCTGAAGAACACCTGATGAGCTTGAGAGAAGCACCGCTGAACTTGAGGCACACGCAACAAGATACAGAAGTTATACAATGACGAGGATGCGCCGGTCTTGTGTCCGCAAGAGCTGTCGCTATTCCGGATCCACGCTTTTGGTGGAGGCTGAGGCGGACTCAAGTTTTAGGGATTCAGCACCTTGTTTCTCGTCCATGGTGGTCCGAAGCTTCGTCGCAGAACATCAGCGAACGCTCATATAGTGACCATCGTGAAGCCAGGAAGTGACCACGGAAGCGGACGTGTAGCTCCACCAGCAAAGTACCCGAGCTACATCAATACTATTAGCCTTACTGTAAAAGACCCGGAGTTACAATACACCATCGCGGTTTCTGTTGCATATAAGCACACGATTTCGTGCAAAAAACATTCAAACTTGGGGGTGAAGGCCGCGGCCCGGCCCGGCAAACTCGCACTTATAGTCCCCCCTTTTTTTCTTTTTCTCGGGGCTTTTTACGTCTTGGTCATTTATTTGTATATGGGGTTGGGCCTACATCAATCGAGCCGCGGGACGGTTTGTTGTTGTTTGTTCTCAAGTACTTCTTAATCGGGACGTACACATGGTTCATCGAGGTCCGACTAGCTCAGTGAGAAAACCAGCTATTAGAATTTCGTTACAACCAACCACAGCCTTTATAAATCCAAGAAGATCTGTCTCTTAACTTTTCTCATCCACTTCATCTTCATCCCGAGATCATGAAAATGGCGGCTACTCAATTTGGCCGACAGAATGAGTTTCTGTCGAGATCTCGACGTAGAATCAAGATCTGGGAAATCTGCACAAGGAAACACAAACAATGTTCATTGTTTGGGAACTGCCTCTTCAGATATTTTAGCCCAGCAGTGTGGCCGACAATCAGGAAAATCGCAGCTCCCCGCCAAATGTGCACAGGTTCACAGTGTTTTCCAATTATCTCGCCATTTACTTGAAAGGATAAAATCTGGCACAAGGGAACACAGGAGAGCGCATTACCTACGCAACTGTCTCCTCAGATCGAAGAATAACCAGGAGGGGACCGAGCATTATGAAAACGCGCCATGTACCACTGAGTTTGATGCTGAATCGTGAAGTTGATCGGATCAATCATCACGCAGCTTGATTGGACTAGGCCCAACCCCATCAATGTATAATCCGGACGCTTGGTGTATTCAGGTGTATTGTGGTGCGTACAGCAATCCGACAAACAACACGTGATCTATACGCGCATATTAAAAGTCCTAACATATGCAAATGACCATCGAAAAAAAGAAGACGCCTCGAGAGATTCGAACACAGCCGACGATTTGAACCAATTACAAATCACAAACACAGCCACTAATGCTTCACAGAATATGAAGCAGATTTAAAGGACAGCCACTATTTTACATTCAACATAGCCACTATTTTATATAGCACAGCCACTATTTTTGCATTGCAATCTTAAATTGGGACATTTTTAACCACACCTGAAAAACCTCATGTCGATTGATTAAAATAATGATTACTATAAGTACTCGTAACGTACCAAATTTCGCGTGACGTAGGCACCAGCAGGCACACCGCAATTAGCAAAATTCGGACGGCCCAAAGTTGGTTCCAATTCGCTGCATATCAGGTTGAGAATCAGATGAGGCTGATACTTCGCATTTCCGTTGTGCCGAAACATTTCAGGCCAGCTGATATCTTTGGTTTCGGACCAAATTATTCTCAATCCGAAATTTAGCGAATCGAATCGGAATCATCTTCGGATTGGCTGAAATATCGCTGATCCCAGTGTGAGGTAGGAAATATCATCGATGCAGAAATTTGTTTCCGAAGGGGTTTTGCGCTCAAGTAAAGCAGGAAGCAAAACAGTTCCTTGCTCTGTGATCAAGGCTGAGAGAATGGCAGTAGCAAGCATGTCCTGGATTACAAGAGAGATCGGACGGCGTGTAAGGAAAAGGGAGCAGATGCAGAAAGGCTTGATATTGACGCTAGATCGCTGCGCGTAGTTTCCAAGGCAGTTTGACCGTCCGTGTCCAGTCAGAGCCACGAAATATAATAAGAAACACAAATGTTGCCTTAGGATCCTCGAGCCTTAGCGCGTTGGGAGGTCTTGACGCAGAGGTCAGCGAGAGTCAAATAGAGCGGGCGAGATTGGACAAAGTGGCGCCAGGGATTTGGACGGGAATTGAAGATACCAAAATCCCACCATGCTTGCCGCCGGAGACAAGATGGGCACAATGCCAAAGGGAGAATCGGTGCAGCACCGCCCCATTGATGGCGGCGATTACCGCTTCCCTTGTCCTCTTCCTCCTTCAAACTGCCAAACTGGGCAAATAAGTGACGGCGCCATGCAACACAACGACCCAGCCAAAAATCTTGAAAATATTTGTGCATAGGCTTCTGGGTCTATACCGTACCCTGATGCAGCCTCGGGATGCAATTCGCATTTTTGGTTGTATCACACGGGGTAGACTTTTTTTCTCGGATCCGGGTTTTGGCACTGCACTTACTACTAATGATATGTGTGGGATATCAGTGAGGAGGGATAACAGCTCTTAAACAACTCCACAGGAATCCAATGGCTCCCATGTTGTTTCCAAGTCATCCAAGATTAGCAGGCGCAGGCAGGATGCACACATACCGAAATAATAAAGCACAGCTTGGTACTCGCGATTACCAAAAGTAACTGAATTCAGCACTATAGGTACCAGGAATCAGGGGTGAAATGAGTAGGAATCAGCACAAAAGGGGTAGGAACTAGTGCTAAGTATCAGGAATTAGCACGAAATGGGTTTGGTATCAGCGCTAGGTACCAGAAATCAGTGTGAAATGAGTAGGAATCAGTACGAAAGGGGTAGGAACTAGCGCTAAATTTTCTGTTTTGGTTGTGTCGCCCTCCAATTGTTTGTAAAGAATGACTAATATTCATGACAACTTGGGACAGTGTCACTGTTGGCTGTATGCTCATTCATGAGCAACCCAGGTTGTTTTGAGGGATTCAAAAAATGGGCTCAAACGGAATGGAGGTTATTTCTGGTAATTCTGTCAAATTACCCTGAAAATTTGGGGGGAACACAAAAGAGGGTTTTCCTGAGGTTTTCGTTCTCATCATTCAATGCCATGGCCAGTATTATTTACAACTCCTAAGATGCATAGGCCCTGGTACATGTACTTGCATTACCATTGCCTATTAGATGCTATCAATCCCCGGCAAGCCACTCTGGATGCTACACATAGTCTATAGATTTCTGGCTGAGAGATATCAGAGCTATAGTGCGCTACTGAGTGTAAGCGCGGGGCTATCAGCGCCACTGATGCTCCGGGAATAGGCGAGATCTACATATCAATTTTTTTTCCTGACGGAGCACCTCACAGGGCTTAACGAGTCTCCGAGACACCGGGGCAAAAGCCAGCGCATGCGGAAATGACATGCGTCAAGCGCATTTCTTTCGCACTTGGTCGCGTCCTCGGATCAGTGATTGACAAAGGTGTCAATCACCTCTTTGGCACCTTTGTTTTTCCTTTGAATTTGCCCCGAAAAACAAAGGTGCCAAAGAGGTGATTGACACCTTTGTCAATCACTGATCCGGAGACGCGACCAAGTGCGAACGACATGCGCTTGACGCATGTCGTTTCCACATGCGCTGGCTTTTGCCCCCGGTGAGAGGTCCATGTCTATCATAGCCGAGCTCTATCCCCCCCCCCCCCCCCAAGTCGCACTGGATCGCAACATTATCTATCATATGCACAAGCTGTTCGCTCGAATACATTCTTAAAGGTCTATTTCTTGCTTCACAAACAGATAATCCTCGTCACGGTAAGTGTCGCCCCTTCTTGGACTGCATTGATGATTTAGTAATGTGGCCACTATTCCTATTTTTCGTTCTCAGCTTCGGATAAATTACATATTTGACTGGTAAGTGTTAAACCCTGATCAATGTGCATGTACTCATTTCGATCACCCTATACACCGATTTTTCTCCGACATGCGCAGTTTCTGTACTCCTCCTGAGATCTTTCATCCGGTTATTTGATTCAATCTATATCACTTGACCTCATTCATATTCCCTTTCTTTTTGTTACAGAGCTGCGGCTCCCTGCGTCCTCGACTAATCCGGAGTTGCATTAGATTGGACCTTAGGCTGATCAATGCTCTCATGCTCAGCCGCCAATAGACTGGCCAGACATCGTTTGTCTTTCACCCCCTCACACTTTCCCACAGACCGATTCTGACAGCCCAACAAACGGGTTACCGTGGCATCCGCTGACCTTGCCCCACTCCACCAGCCTTTCTCTAATCATCGCAAGGTACAGACCAGCACTGAATAGGTTTATGCTTCACTTCATCAGGACATTGCGGCTAACGCCGTGTACAGCTCAGTTACTGAGCACGGTACAACGACTTTGGGGTGCGTGACACGGTCCTGGCATTCCCTCCCGCCGCCTTTTGGATTCACTCAAATTTCAACGTGCGTGCTTTTGTTCAATACCTGAAGAAATTCTTTGGTTGAAATTTAGCTCACAGCCCGCAAGAAGAGACAGTCCGACGCAACCTTTCCGGATCGCCGCCTGCCGCGCCATCCTGGCCCCCTGCAAGCCCAGGTATGTGCACATGGCGAGGTAATGATGGCTAACTTGATCTCGCGATGTCCAGGAAAACAGCGAGACAAATCCAGCTGGCTGGAATTCCGGGAAGGGAACAACTGTTTAGAAGTTCAGCTGATTGTCTAACCAACCTATGCTGATTATCGTGGCAGACAAATGTATATCGCTAAATGGTACCTTCCATTCGAGTCATTCATTTCTCCTGTGTACCAGCGCATATGTAGTACATAGTCATCCTGTTGAGAATCTGATTGATCCAACTAGTCAGCTGGAGAATGTTCTAGTTGGTTATTACTTATACTTTGTTGAACTTTGTAGAATATTTTAGATTCCCTTTTGTGGCAGTATAAATACTCTGCAATGAAGTGGCGAAGGGCATCCGTTTGTCAGGTACTGCCCTAGCCTTTGTAAACCGGAATTAAACTGCTCTTATTTCGTTGTTCTAAGCTTCACCGCTTAGTCTTACGCGCACTGGAAAACTCCACACATCCAATAAAAAAATGACCGTTACTTTCGAGTTCTTTTCGAAGTTGATTACAAACCTCTACTGATGTGCTCCCATACTGTCGTCCAAGAAATTCTGCTCGGCTGGTGCAATGTGGTATGGTGTACAGACCTTTAAAAGAACACCCGCCGGAGCGAAGTGATAGCACATCTTGTCGAGTAGATCGTAGATCGTAGAGAGCGGGAGCGAACTCGAAACTCGATGAACAGTACTAGGTTCCAGCGGGTCAGAAATTTAAAGCGTCGAATCTCAGCCTCGCATGACGGAGCTAGCCTAGAGAGCAATAGTCTCGATTCCAACGGCCTTAAACCAAGGCATAGAAAATCCGGGTCATTGTGTACTCCAAGGTGACGAACGCAAAGGGTAAGAATAATAACCGGATTGTACAGAATGCCTACTGTATGAAGGGCTGGCAGTCCTCAACTGCAATTTTGACTTTCTGCGGCAAACGCTGAATGTCAACTCTCGTTCTATGCTCGTATGCCTATTCATAGAAACTGGGATTATGCCTCTCAGATTTTGTCGATATCTGTTATTGCTAGGCTATCTGTAGTATATCCTCACACTCACCACGACTCACCTTGCCCGTGCCTGTTTGATGAACTCGATTGAATTCGCCAAGATAGGAAGAAGTCATGGGTCACAGATGTGATTACTGCTGCCGTTTGCATTGTGAGAATGGGGGTATTCGCAGAGGAGGGGAAAAGTGGGGAAAGCAAGATCAAGATTATTTATTCAAGAAATTGGGGGGCTTTTATACCTCAGAGAACAATGTAGTATACAATCATAAACAGAAACATTGAACAATGGAGCGTACGATGTTTCAGACCAGCTGAAACGTGTTTCGCAACATTGCTGTGCATCTCCATGCCAGCACTCCAAACAGCCACGTACGTAAACGAGTATGCAACGTGTCGGCTTGCTGAATTATTCCAACATGCATGCCCGACTCTCGATTTTGACCAGGCGACCCCTGCCATTGTCAAGGTCCACCGTAAAGTAATCGAGACATGTGCAACACACTACAGCAACAAATCGACGCCTTGGACAGACTGTACTTATTGTACGGACGCCGAGAACCTCTCAAGGACAAACCTGCTGCTCAAGTCACTCTATTGGTGAGACATTACCTGTCGATGATTACAATGCAGAGTCATCGCGAAGCGCTGACCTCAATTACGTTGTCCACCCACCGTCTCGCCTTGGAGAAGTTGCGGCATACTGATCATGCACACCGCCCAGTGCCACGAAATGAGCGTCTCTGTAGATTTTGTGACGTTGTTAAGAGTCCAGAGCATGCACTGTTGGAATGTATTGCCTCGCCTGAGGTAGTTGCGTTAGGCAGCGGATTCCTCCCCAAACTTCTCTCTACTGTTCCAAAGCTGCAGACTAAGATGGCCCAACTCTCAAGTGTTGACTTCTTGAAGGGCATCATCATATTCGAGCGCTCTACAATTCTCTGGGTTGGAAATTTTGTGCATGAAGTCCTTGAAGTGTTCTATGCAGTGCCGTTGCGACGCCCGGCTGTCTGATGGTTTTCTGAGTGCTGATTCTTGGGTTTCGATTTTCGCTTTTTTTTGTCAAGTGGGTACTACCGTGGGCATGGGGAAGGGCCCGAGGGCAAAGGTGTAATTTTAGTACCTGCTTTGTACACCGGGACAACTCGGAAACCGGCGTTCATTATCCGGACCGTGCCGTGTAATCCTACGTACCTACCTACCAGCTCAAAACCACCAAAAAAAAATAGCCGAAAGCTTTCTGGAGAAAAGACTCGTTCACAGGATAAAGACTTCGTTCTCAACTCTTGACATGACGACATCCTGAGAACAATAGATCCCCCAACAATTCACCTCCTTCCTCAACAAAATCCAGCTTCAGAATTGACCTTCAGGCAAAGGTCCACTAAGAATTAAAAATTTAGCTCGATGCCCTTTGGAATAATTGAATATATGCTCACAGGCTGGCAAACGCCGTCGTTGTCGATCTGGCAGTTTGGGGTGCCTGGGCAGGCATTTGGGCAAGGAACGTTGACAATGGAACCCGATACACAGACACCATGGCACAGGCCGTCGTCGGCGCACGAACCGGGGCATCCAGTAGGGGAGGTGCAGATACCGCACTGTTCCCTTGGGGCGACGAGGGGGTTGGCCGTCGCGAGAGTGACCGCGGTGGCCAAAACGAGCGCAAAGAGGCGGGGCGGCGTACATCGTGAAGGTTTTAGTTCGGTCGGAAACTGTCTGAAAACAAACTTAACGGCTCATTATATACCGTTCCTATTGCCCGTTTCGTAAAGTTGAACCAGACGGGCTTCAAGGCCGTCGCGGAAGTTTTTCTCCGAATCAATTGAATGGAACGGCCAAACTCCGTGATCCTTATCCAAACTCAGTGATCCTTATCCAAACTCAGTGATACTTATCTACATGTTATTTATCAACTCCATGATACTTATCATAGGGAACTCTTTAAGTACGGATTGATTCCCACTTCATCTCCCCTAAGTTATTGTCTCTTGCGACAACTGAGGGGTATGTCCACATCCTATGAGATATTGTATTTACTGAATGTATCTGTAGTTATTGCGCCTCCGCGCTGTTTAGATTCTGATGACACTGCCTCGTACGGATGAGCGTAAGACGTAGGGTAGTGATTCGCTGGCACGATGGGTGCCTGTTTACCATACAAACAATTATGTAACTAGAAATAAAATTAGAAATAGGCCAGAGCCGAAACTAACGTGTGGTTGATTTTCCACACGCCGGCCGTCCGACCCTGCCACAACGCTTGTATGTGTTTTAATCTGGGGCTCGAGCCGGCCTCCGCATTTAGCTTTGGCGTGAGTCTCGTTCAATAGCCTGGAGACAGCTGGTGGAAAGATGTGCAGAGGTGCTCCAGTGTTCTCGAACCTCGGGTGGGCCCAGGTTGACCATATTTGCCTCGAAAAAATTGCATACAAATTTATTTTTCTGGCTGTCAGGACCAATCTACCTACCCTACCCCGTATGGTAGGTAGGTAGGTAGGTAGGTAGGTAGCATTATACGGCACGGTCCAACTCATGAACGCCGGTTCCAGGGATTTTCCCGGTGTACAGGCACTAGTATATACACCATCGCCCCTGGGTCTCTTAGAATTCCTCCGGACAAGCTCACGGTCGCAGGTTTCGGTCGAAACGTCCAGCTCGCCGCTGTAGATCCAAAGGAACGCTAAAAAACGAAATAAGGTTAGCACATCAACTCAGTTAAGCTTCTCAAGCACGCAAGCGGAACACGGGAACGGCGTAGAATATTTGTAGGACATCATACGCATACTTGGCGACCAGGGCGATCGTCAATCTTGGATAAACAATGGCTTTGAGGAACTCTACATTCGAAAGTTCCGCCATCTGGCATTGCAGGTCTGGGAGATCAGAGAAGAGTTTGGCCAAGAAGATTGCTCGAAGTTCAACCAACGGGTCCGAGGACTGGCAGGTGAGCAGGACATGTTCGGGCGTCTCAATATCTGTTTTGCAGAACCTGCACAGCCGATCCGATCGGGGCACTGGTGCGTACGCATGATCAACGTAACGCAAGACTTCCACGGCCAACAGGTGAGTTGAGAGCAGCAGAGAAGTTAGAGCCTCTCGGTGCTTTTGAATCATCACCATTGACAAGTAATGCCGCATGCAGGAAGTAACTTGAGTGGGCGCTTTGTCCTTTTGGGGTTCACGGCGGCCATGTAGCAAGTAGAGCTTTTCAGATGAGTTAATTTCGTGCCATTCCATGCAGAGCTTCTGTACTAGATCCGCGTAGTTCCCGACGTCCCGAATAGACGTAGACCGAGTTAGAGCGAGATCTGGACAGTGGAATGGAAGCCTCGAAGCAGCCTTGATGAGATCTTTAGCCCACGACTTTTTGCCTTTGCCGGAAAGTTCGATGGAACTGTTCAAAGCGGCGCGAGCGTAAGTGTCGTCGTTTAGACTAAGGAAATATTGGAGTGGCTGAGGTCGAGGAGGAGACGGCGAACTCGTAAAGGCATTATACCGGTTTCTATGAAGAGCGGAGCAATCATGGAGCGGCTATGGACATTGAGCATTTGCCGCATGAAGCTAACTTGAACTTTACATAATTGTTTGACGTGCACGTCTTCACTGTCCGGCGATACTTCGCATCCGTGGATCAGGTGGCAGTCTACGCGCGCCATGTACAATTGTTTTAGTTCCTTTGGTGTTAGCCTTCCCGTCATGTCTTCAATTGCCATGATGCGGTGTCCACAATAGCGAGCAGTGCGGGCCTTGGCTTTATAATGATCTTCTAGAATGTTTCGCGTGTCCGTTCGGAGGTTGATGCCCACATATTTCTCGTCTGTTTTGACGGTGAGTTGCGTGCTTCCAAGGTGGAACATGGGGAGCGGCGAGAGGGTCGGTCCGAAGATCAAAATGATGGTTTTGATCAAGTTGACAAGGATAAAATTCATCGCGCACCACCGTTCCAAAGTGGATAATTTGACACGTAGTCCACGGACCGAAAGAGA
This sequence comes from Mycena rosella, assembly GCA_029378255.1. Classification (NCBI taxonomy): domain Eukaryota; kingdom Fungi; phylum Basidiomycota; class Agaricomycetes; order Agaricales; family Mycenaceae; genus Mycena; species Mycena rosella. Next base: position 13,808 of record JARKIE010000762.1, read on the forward strand.
GACGATAAGGAGGTCATCTGCCTGAGCTAGCAGCGAAATTTGAACCCCGGCAAGGAAGACATCCTCAAAATCGGGCATTAATATTAGGTCGGAGAGGAAGATATTCCACAGGATTGGTGAAGCGGGATCTCCTGTAAGGAGCCCGATGAGCGCCTTGAAATGTGTGGATTCCATATCTCCGTGCCTAACATAATAGTCAATCTGGTTGTAAAGCATGCGCAACCAATCAAATATTTTACCACCCATTCCGAGTCTGAACAGTTTCAACCAGAGAGTGGGCTGATCGGTTGAGGGGAATGCATTAGTGAAATCGACGCAGGCCACATAAAGCGAGTGACCATGGGCCCTCGCCCACTCATTAAGGCAGCGGAGAATGAACGGGTTATTGTTTGTTCGATAACCAGGTCTAAATCCGTTTTGAGCCGGTGGGATCAGCCCCTTGCCTCCGCCCAGTCGAATACACGCCAATGGATCAAGATGGTCAAGGCCTTCAAGAAGCAACTCTCGAGGGCTATTAGCCTGTAGCTGTCTGGATTGTCTTGCGGCTTCATCCGTTTGAGAATCCCGACGATAGCTGTCATGAACCAAATGGACGGGCATCTCGACGTGCAACACATTCATTGCACAGTCTGGCAAGGTCGTCGTTCGGAATTTCCAGAAGCTCGATGTACGATGTCTGGTCTTCGCCTGAAGTGCTGTCTAACGAGTGCTTACGCAGATGGTCTTTTAGACGTCCCATGTCATCCTCATTCCATTTTTCCGTGAAGAACCCCTCAGGAGTTTGATCCTCTGTTGTCTCGGGGAGTAAGATTGACAGAATTCTATTGATGCCATGCTGTCTGGCGTCGAATTGGTCCGGCAAAACCTCGGGAGGATTGAGCCGTTTTTCGAAGACATCTTTCAGACTAGACGCAGATACGGATATCGGAGCCGGTTTCGGATCCGCCAGCCTTTTGATCTCTTTCCAGAATATCCCGCTAAGGTAGACGTCACTCAAACACAACTTACGTTCCAAATATGGGCAAATACCTGAAACAAATGGCCAGATAATCAGCATGCAAATTAAGCCTTATCCTGCATACAATCTATAGAAACCCTTATTTTCTATCTCCGAATGAGACAGATTTTGACAAAAGTGAAAACTGAAGGAGGAGTTAATATTGCAAGGGTTCTCGAAGGTCGTGGGAAACTTTTGCTGATCCCAACTTCAAACTCGAACTCCTCTTTGTTCACAGCCATAATCATATATTGGAGTATATCAGATGATAGGTAGCATGTATCTCCACAGATTCTAGGCACGGATAAGCTGGAAACAGCCTATGGAATATCCGGCACATTTGTTTAATGTATTTGCCCATATTTGGGATGTAAGTTGTGCTTGAGTGACGTCTACCTTAGAAGGTGCTCCATTACTTTCTTACGGTTGTGCTGCGAGTTTATCACGGCCTCGATGGCCTTCTGTGGCAGCAGCGCGAGTTGGTTGGACAGGAGTTTCAGCGGTCACATTATCGTTGGGCAAGTCCGTTGTGACTTTGAGTACACCGGCTAAGCTAATAGTGTGATTGGGGGGCAAGTCTTTGTCGCGTGGACCCGAGAGTTGAGAATGTGGTTGAGGGAGAGCACAGGCTTGCGAGGACCCGGTTTTAGCATCTCGAAGGTGTCCGTTGTTGTGCACGGCATCCTTTTTGATATGACAAAAATGAACCGGTGCTGTCCGGATTTTGATCAGTACTAGGAGCACTTTGAGCAGATCTCCATTGCCACATCTCCAGCCGCAGGCGTCGTTCTGCGATGCGTAAAAGACGACCGATCGGATCGCATATTCGGAGCGAGTCGAGATAACTAGAGATTTGAAAGTTGGTGCTGCTTGAAGTGCAAGGATGACACCAAGAAGTTCAGACCGTGCACTCGTTTGCTTTCCGTGGACTCGGCCCAAGCGATTCAGCCGAGCGTTGAGTCCCCAGTAGGCAGCTGCCCCGGCTGCGGCCGAAATTTTTCCCACATTCAAGCAGGAGCCATGCACCGTTACCGCAAGTGGGGGTGTTACGGACACCACGGGACCGTACAGCGCTGCAATTTTCTTCGCGCTGTCTTTCCCGGCTTCTAGTGTAGAAATGAATAGTTTATCAAGGTCCGTCTTGTCCGGAAGCGAGATTTCAAGTCTCTTCTTCTTGCGCGGGCTCGAGTAGCGAACAAGTTGTATGTCAATGTCCAAGTTGATGCACAGAATCGTCGCCGCATGATCATATCCCGGGACTCGGTCACAAACGGTGAAGCTCGAAATTTTGGGGAAGATCCATTTGGAGCACGCGACGTAGTCAATCACAGTCCTGCGCATTGTCTCCTCCTTCTTACCCTGAAAGGAGGTGAATTTACCACTCTGCGCTCCAAGACAGACTGCGCCGCTGGCGAAAGCAAGTCCGTAGTCCCCGAACATGTTACATAGCCAGTTACCACGAGGGGATGCGGCTGCCTTGTCCATTGAACATCGAGGCGGATCAGTAGGGTATGCGAGTTTTGAGCCGGTGCGCGCATTCAGATCGCCGTGCACTGATACATCGAAACCGGCGTTAGACGCTAGCGCAAGTGATGCCGCAAGTGCGTCGCAGGGGTCCTTCTCGAGAACACCCGCCCATTGCGTCGACTCGGGCAGCAGATAAACATTATAGATCAAGTGTCTGTTGATTTGAATGACCATGAAGTCAGGTCCCGAGAAGTCTTCCCTATATTGAAAAGGAATGCCCGCGCGGATCAGCATAGCGACGCTGCCCCAGGACTTGTGGAACGAAGCTTTCGGCCTCCGAGTGCGGGATAGAAGCGTCCATCCTGCAGGTACTTCTATCGCGTTGTGCTGCCCAGGGCTCATATGTGTTTCAGTGTAACAGTTAATATCATACTTCTCGTAATCATCTCGAAATTCAGGGCAGCTCATTTGAAGGGAGAAAGCACCATTTATATTCCGGCTATTAATGGTGACTAGGTGCGCAGTATCCAGACGGCGCGTAGAAGGTAGGGGTGATAGAGATAAAGTAGGGGATGAGTGGAGGGGTGAGGTCGGGTGCGACCCATTTTGGGCGAGTACGGAGGAGGGTAAAGAAAAGGGGGCCGTCGACGGCGTATTCGAAGAGAATAGAGTAGAAGGAAGGGGGGGCTGAGCTGCCCTTAGACATTTAAAGATCTCGCGCGGGCGACGCAGACCTCATACCCGATGCGGGGGTTCGCGTTCCAGGTGGCAACAAACCACGCGGCGACAGCCTCCGCCTGGAAGGCAATGATGGCGGTGTCGTCGTCGGGGCCTTTGCGTGACGAAAACCGGGCAGTGCACATTGTAGGTTTTAGACCGTGCGCCGATATAGTCAACAGTGACCCTCTGCAAAACCGCAGAGGTCTCGATAAATTACCGGGCTACTTATACAAATATCGGCCGCATATGTACGAAAGGAGGTAAGTATCAGAACAGGAAAACAGTGCGCACAAGGAGTCAGAAAAAGTGAACATATGAAGGAGCAGCAACAATCAGTCGTGTCCATGAGGGTGTGAGTCGAAGTGAGTTGTATCCATATGGAGGGTGAGTCATGAGCGCTGGAGATGACCATCTCGCGCAGCCCTCGCATTGCCCAGAGGCAATGCGTCGGTGATTCGGTTGATATCCCAACACGCATGGTGTTGGCGCCGATGAAGGTGGTGATGAGGTTACGGGGGGCTTGGTGGAAGTTCCTCCCCAGCCCATTGGGCCGAGGAGGACCTCACATCCAGGGTCGACCCGCACTTGAGGGGGGCCCACGGGCGGGCGTGGCAGCGTGGGAGCCGGAGGCGGTGCAGGGTACGTGGAGAGGGCGGGGGACGACGCGGTGATGGCGGGAGAGGCATACGCTGGTGGCGGAGGCGGGGGGGGAGGGTGGGGAGGATGAAAGGGGGGGGGATATTGACGAGCTCCTGGCGCTTGGGCAGGGCTCCGTCAGCGTCGCCCTCGCGTCCGCGTTTGCTGTTCTGGTTCACGATGTCCTGCACCATGGCGTGGATGTGCGCGTCATCGTTGGCGACGGGGGCATTGATGGCGGCGGCCTCGTTGGGGAGGGGGCAGGCGGCGCGGAGTCGGAGGTCGCGCTGAGACGACTGAGGATGGTCTTGAGCATGTGGTCGTGGGACCCGAGCGTTGCCTGGATGGACGAGACGACAGTGACGCTGGCAGCACGGTGCTCGAGCTGTTCGAGGCGGGCAATGGTGAGGTGGATGGCGGACATCATGGCCGCAGAGTTCTCGCCGTGCTTTTTGAGTGCGGTGATGATGGACGACAAGTTCTGCGCATTGATGGGGGCCGCCGGCGCACGCGAAGCACCTTCAGTGTGGTCAGCCACGAGCCCCACGATCTGCGCAGTGAAGCCTGCGTTGTGGGTGAGTAACAGTCGTAGACGATGGGCGTGCACGTGCGCACCTTCAACAGCCTCGGCCAGCTCTTTTTTCATGCCGTCGACCCTGTCGGACAGCATAGCCGCTCCCACGGCAAGGGTATCGAGGCACCTGGTCTGGGACTTGTGGTCATCCGTGGACCATCTCCCTTGACGGGCTTCTCGTTCGTGTCGAAGCCGATCTCCTTGAGAAAGCGGTGGACGACGTTGGAGGGTCCGGCAGTGGCGGGAGAAGAGGGCAGGGTGGGCGCAGTGGGAAGTTTGGTGGCCTTTACAGGAGCCGGCGTGGGGGTGGGAGCAGCCTTGGCCTTGCCCTTGTTTTTGGGGGGAGGGTTTAAAAATTCCTCGAGGTCGAGGTCGAGCTCGTCGTCTTCATCCTCGATGAAGGAGGCGAGGGATGTGAGGGGGAAGCCAAGCGAGTTGGCAACCGAGAGCTCCTTCGATGTGATCGCAGAAGCACGATCAACAAGCGTGGAAAGGGCAGTTGCCTCGGGGCCGGGGATCGGGGCAAGGGCTATGGCAGGGGCTACGGCAGGGGCTACGGCAGGCTGTTCCGCCGGGACAGAAAAGGACGGGAACTTGATAAGGATGGGCACGGGCGCCAAAGGAGTGGTTTCGGGGATGGACAACATTAGACGACGGGCGGAGGCAAACGAGAGATTTTCGAAATTGACGGAGGTTGTTCTTTTTTAGGAAGGAGGAGTTTTTTTAAAATTTCCAAGTCTTTTTAACCTCCGCTGATGGGCACGTGATGCTATGTAGTGGAAGGTCACGATGGAGAATCGAGAAAATTAGGGTTAGGGTTTAAATTCCCCTCTGCTGAATGCCTGCAGTCGCGAGGCCATGGGAGTCTGTGGATGCGCTATTCGGGTGGCTGTTGGGCTTCCTGCAGCGAGGTTTGGGAATCGGAGGGAATTCCACCAACAAAATGCCTTTCGACACATCGTAATTTATGCGGGGCAAGAGCAAATTCTATTTTTTTACAACGAAGACCAAATAAAAAGAGGTATAGCAACTGTAGGAAAGCCGGCCCTCAGGGACACTACTGGGAGTGGCCTGGGTGGGTGGGGCAGTCGTATCAGAGTTATCCAAATTTTAGATGATGGTGGTCGGGAATGGAGGGGAACTGGAGTTGGTTCCAAGCGTGGTCAATGTTGGTAAAGCGGTCGAGACGGAATCCGAATCTGTTACGGTCTTAGATATGGAGTCCGTAGCAGTACCAGGGGTGGAGGTTGCAAGTACCGGTGAATTGCTTATGTTGGGCCCCCTTGGCAACGGCCCCTCATTGTCAGCGACTGGCATCGGCTATCGGACACATCTGCAGGGCAATGGACATCGCTAATGAGAAATCAGGCTGCAGCGAAGGGACGGCGGAGCAGGAATACACATCGGATATCCTCTCATCCAGGCGCTCCTGAAGATCCAAAGATTACCGTGAAATGCAGGCCAGCTGTAATGCAGTTAGCAGAAGCCGGCATTCCATCAGGAAAAAACAGATTTACTACGGCGCTACAGCCCAAGGCTCGGAGCACCAATAGCTCTGGTAGCCCCTGGCTGATGCTTCATAGTGCCTGATAGCGCCTGGTAGCCGACCACCGGTGATCAGTGGCGACTGATAGGCGACATGCCGATATCAGTACACCGGGTACTTAGTCAGCATTTTGAAAACACCTTTATTTTGCTTTCCTGGGATAGCCTATGTACGATGGGTAAAAGTTTAGTGGGCAGTTCTTGGATGTCCCGGTAAAAGTGAACAATTTCAACTACATGAATGGCCGGCACAAAGAAAACAAGATATGCCTTTGCTTCGCTCCGGCAATTGCGGCACTCATTTCTGAACTGATCACATTTAAAGCCAATTATTATGTTTATGCTCGCAATACAGTACTCGCGTAACCGTGGATTGAGCCCTGACTCGAACAGGCAGGTGAGGCAGCACTGAACACATAGGAACAGGATGGTAAATTTAAACAACTATATGAACGGGAAAATTAGGGAACAAAAATGAAGACGGGACCAGGGAGTGCAAGTGAATGTTATCCCAGTCGGAGGTGAATGTACTTTTCGGGCGGAAAGGATTCATTGCAATGGCAGCATTTGAAACAATCGGTTTGATGGAGAGTTCTGGTGGTGAATATTCGCTGGAGATCCCACGGGTTGCAAAAGACATCTGATCGGTCCACGGAGTACCGAAGAACACGTCCAACCCAGGTGCAGAACCCTAGTGAGATCAGAGCTTCAGTGTTTGATTTGCATGAGAGCCAAGAGCGATCAATGTTGTCAACGACGGCCTATAGGTCGGCTTGAGTCGTCCAAATTGTAATCCCGCCTGGGGTTTAGCAACCCGTCTAGTAACCTGTGCGGTCGCCGAGTAGTAGTACGAGACGAACGGCTTCCTCGTTCGGTCCTGGGATGTAAGGCCACGAGTGTTGTACAGGTGGGAACTGATAGGAGCCGAAGACGGAGTGATATCCGCTGAGGAAGAGGATGCGAGGTCGTAGGCAGCGCCATATGTAGTGCCACAGGTGAGAATCCAGTGTTTCTCGTAATCCCGAGGGAACAAGGGTCAAGCAAAGGTAAAGCCTGAGATTAGACGAGGTAGAATCTAAAGTACAGGGGTTTCTACCTCGGGTTTATATACTAATATAACTAGGAGTCCGATCATGTCAACCCTATGTGTTGTGTTTCAATATACCCTATGTGAGGCGTAAAGGGCTATTGTTGAAACCGAAGAGGGGTTCGAGCGACAGGGATGTGATCGCGAGTTGTCGGAGCATCGCGATCGCGCGTTATCCGGTCGCTCGGGATTTGAGGTTTAGCCAGAAAATGTGTAGGCGACCGGGATGTGATCGCGAGTTGTCGGGATATCGAGGTCGCATGTCGTCCATCTTTAGGGATTTGGTGCTATGTGTGACTTGCTGCGGCGCGGTCGCGGGATAACGCGTTCCTGTGATCGCGGTCTGACCCGGTGTTCAAGATTTGAAAAGCCGGATCATGACAAACGTTGAGACAGTTGCACGTATAGGAAATTGCAGAGTCTGGGGGGAACAATCATTGACCGAAAGCCCAGAAATCGTGCTCATTTATGTATGGTAGATTCTGGGAAGATTATCCTGCGGCGCAGTGCACAGTTACTGCGAAAATTGGGCTTTGCTGTACAAAGATCAAGTGTCGCTTGATATTCGCAAATTGGGTATCCGGTTCCACGATCTGCAGTGCGTAGTTGTCTCCATGGAGGAAGCATATCTGCATGACCTACGAAGTGCAGGCTGAGAGGGAAGAAGGGAGAATGGAGATGAAACATAAGGAGTAAAAACTACAACACATACCAACGAACGAGGAGCATTTCATTAAAGAACGGTTAATTTTATTCGATCAAAATATTCACTCATCGCCGGGTTTGGCCGAGTATTTTGTTTTTTACGCAGCAACTAGGGCACTGATTGAAAAATGGATTGGACACACACCGTAGAAAGCAAAATTCTGACCTGGGTGAAGATCCTATCCAAAAGTATATAAATCCATAGCAAAATACAGTTTAATAAAATGTTGATGACTTCATTTGGTACAAAACTGCTACAAAAGTAGCTACAATCCATAACCGTTTCCAAAGACACCAATTCATTCATTGTCCCGAGCGTACGAGAGAACTATTGAAAGAGGCCTTTCAGCAGCCATTTCGGGTGAGAACAAAAGAAGTCTTTCCCATATAACTGAAAGACACACCGAAAGGAATTCTTTCGGCAGCGCTTTCAGCTGTATGGAAACAAAGACTTTCCTAAATTTAGGGAAGCATTTCGGAAACAGCATATTTCCGAGCAACCCCAGGGTGCACCCACAGGTGTACCCACAGGTGTACCCGCTGGTCGACCCTGAATTACAAAAATCAAAACTGCATCGGCGCCTCCTCCTGCAGCGCACAGCCATCTGCCCTAGCCTACAGTTGCGCACCGGGCAGCCCCGCACCGCGAGCAACGCATGCACAATGCTCCGCGGAATCACGGGCGCCTCTGCATGCGTGGCGCGCGGCAGGGCGTCTAGATCTTCAAACGCTGCGCCGTCAAGTCCCGCTCGAGCAGATTCGTGATCTAGGAAATATATGTCAGCTCCGAGAAGCGGGAAGTATAACACACCTTCCCAACCGACATCGACATGGTGGAGGTAAGTGCTGCAAAAGCGCTTCAGCGCCTCCTAACATACAATCGGTGTTTAAGGATTAACATACATTATTTCTCGGTTCCAGACCTGAACCACGCTAAGCCCAACCCGCGTTACAGTCCGTATTATTTAATTACATTTCGTGTCTGGACGAAAATAATCAGTCGAGATGCAAGAGCTTCACTAAAATTCACTTGCCTAATGCTGAGCCAATTGAGGCGCCACAGATAATACTCGAAAACTGCGATGATACCGTCCATTTCACCACAACGCTGAAACGCTGACTATAGAACCACCGGTGAAATTAAGTGTGCAAGATGAACACTTCAGTGAACAACCAACAACACCAACAACAACCAACAAATCCAACTATCAAACGTGCGAGGTTCGGGGTTCCTACCAGGTATTAGGCAGTGGCAATTTGGGTTTTTACAGACAAATGCAGTAGCTTATAGCTAAAGGGGACTTCGAGACGATCGAAACCATTCTAGGCGCTTACACGACCTAGAAGGTAAGGAAAGTTGGGTTTTCATGTGTAAGACTTAGAACTAAGCCCAAGGGTGATCCGTAGATCGAGAGTTTTATGCCAACATTATATTTCCAACAACCAATGTATCAGCTAGAGTTTGGTAGATTGACTACTGCACAAAGCCGAGCGCCTTCAAATGTTTATGTGATTTTTAACGAAGCAATTCCTGTCCTGTCCTGTCTGGTCTGGTCTGGTCCTGTCTTATATCACTCCACAAATATCCAACACTTTATATATTGCAACAGAAACAACAAAAGGAAACTTTATAAGCTTTCTGAGGGTGTTCCGAATGGATGCTAGACGTCCCCTGTGTGCTCAAGCTCACGCTCGTGCTCACTGAAGAGGAAGGATAGGATCTACTGGCGTTCCTCCGTTTTCCATGGGTATTTATACAAACTGACGTTCTAAATAAGGAATGATTCTGAAACCGACTTTCAGTACAAACGGATAAACGGAACACGGATATATCGGGCGATGAGCAGTATTAGCTCAAGAAATAATCCTGTTGTAATTAGTTCCGATTAAATGGTATATTTTGGTAGATAATCTGGGAGATTGGAAGGGGAATTGCGCCATAGCACGTATGTGCCCTGGGCGATCAATCCATGTGCCAGCTCCACCGAGCCCTGGTCCATCAACCCTTAAGTCGCCCAATTAGTCAACCCTTCAGCCCTGGTCAAAGCGAGTCCTGGCATCACGGGCCAAGGGCTCGGTACTATCTCCGACATCGGATCTCTGTTCCGTGCTCAGATCGGTGATCTCCGTGATCGGCATCATCGGATCTTCGGAATTGTTCGGATTAGGACCGCGCACGGTTCTATTATCTAGAACCGTCCCGCAACCTTATTGATCCCTCGTATGTGCCCCTGGTAAGTCCCATAGTCTGGATGGAGTGCATTGACATGTCCTTGATAGGATACATGCAGGATGTTCCCAATCCCTTGGTTAAGGATGGTAAGAACACCTTTAGCTAATAGACTAGTACTTTGCTTGGCAAATCTGACCCATTATGGTGGCCGTCATTCCCAAGAAATCAATAGGACTACTTGCACATGTGTATATCCTTAGCTAGCAACTCGGACTTTATCCTAGCTCATAGTGAGCGATATAGCCATTATTCTATATGAAGCACCTGTTTAGAACAGCAAAATCGAAAGATTTCACCGCTGGTCACAGGGCCGGCTTATCATCGTCAGTCCTGTTAGCAAGCAGCAGTTCTACTACCCCTAAGTGCCCATTTTCGGAGGCTGCTTGGAGTGCTGTTTCATAAGTCGCAGCTGAACAAACATGAGTGCCTTGATAAATGTAATAAAATTTTACAATATTACTAGGATGGGTTTCAATCACACCCTTGGTAAGAAAAAGTTCTACTACCGCTATGTGCACATTTGTGGCGGCTGCTTGGAGTGCTCTTCCATGAGCCTCAGCTGAACAAATATGAGTGCAGTGATAAATGTGGTAAATTTTAAAAATCTTACTACGCCCAATCTCAATCACACCCTCACTAAGAAAGAATTCCACTATATCTTTCCTCCCGCTATATGCTGCCGACTGGAACAAGTTTGTGAACCCAGGGTGTTTAATACACTCCATAGAGTTAGCGCCTTCCCTGATCAGGTCTCATAGTCTCTCAACAAACAGTGTTGCTTCAACCTCTTCCCGGAGCGCTTGGTAGAATTGCTTCTGGACCCCATGCGATGCTGTGAGGATGTCTCTGTATGCATTCCAAGCATCCCATAGAGGCATAACAAGAAGAAGCAAAGCAAGGACCTGCCCAAAACCCCACAGATTATCTTCACCAGATGCAAGTGCTTATTACGGGAGAGAGTGAGTTCGATATCAACCAGGAAGATGATGTTGATGATGACCAGGAGCACTAAACCGAAGACCAAGCAGCCGGTGTGGACTTCTTCAGAGGAGGTAAGTGAAGGAGGTTAATCGCAGACAGAAGAGCACTTACGTTCAGCACATCGTCGGTCCCACCACGACCGGAACCGGTTGTATGTGATATGAAGTGCGAGAAAAAAGAAGATTGGGGGAGGAGATTGACGCCAGGGATGAGGCGAAGAAAATACATGATTAAGGAAAAGATCTGCAGTGCGCCTGACGGAAAAGCACAGGGCCTCCAACGATAGTCAGTGTTGGATCACAGCCGATGGGGGGGTGCCGAATTTGGATCGATTCAGCCAAAGCACGATTCCAACGGCGGCCATCAGCGAGAGGTGGAAGGAACCAGGACGAGCACGGGTGCCTGTAAGAAAGTTCCCAAGCGGCATGATAGACGAGGCGGAGGGCGGGGCTGCGGATCCGTCAGTCAGTTAATTGGGGATAAAACACGAGATGAACAGCCGGTCCCTAGCATGATCGGGGCAGGCTTTAGAGCGCACGACTGGGATCCAGTCTGACCAGGTCGCAGGAATGTGGTTCCTACCCGCTTCAAGACGACAACGAGGGCAGCGTGGGTCCCAGCCCTCGCGGCACAGTTTTGTTTGTCGGCCTTGCTGAGATGGTGGGCATATAGCAGAAACCAGATCCAAGTGCTGGTATTGTTCATCCAGCTCAAATCGAGGATGACGGCCACATGAAAACAAGTTATCTGCAGCGCTTCAACAGCGGTGGTGGCCTGGATGATGGTGGAGATGAGGATGGCGAATGCGATGGCGAGCATGCCGATGGACTGGTCCTTGATGCCTTTCATCTCAGCGGGGAGACTGTTTCCAT
>JARKIE010000763.1:0-25604 GCA_029378255.1 Mycena rosella
ACTGGATACTATGGTCTAGAGGTTATGCCTCCCGTGGTATGTATGACGATTTGATCTGTGGAGTTCAAGAGTTCGATTCATACTGCGGTCGCTTTTTTTCGCTGTGTCTTTTGCATACTTATTTGCCTTATATCTGCCTAATATTCTGTCAACGCCCCGTTTGTGCTTATTACCCTCGACCGTCTTCTTACATGCCCCACATGGCATTTTCTCATAAGAAGAAAATCCCCTCAATCAACCTGCATTCAGTGACATTGGTACATAGTAATACTGGCCTCTAAGATTGAGAAAAAAAGCCATGCATCAGATGGAAATAAAAAGTTGAAATGGTCCTGAACACTTGTTTTAGAGCCCTTGAGCTCACTTGAACTTCCCTTGGTGTCAGAGAAAGCCACGTGGGATCACGTGACGTGTCGGGGGAGGGGTTGACCAAGGGGATTGGGCCCCATCACCCCGTCACAAGCCTCTTTGTTGGCGTCACGGAAAGTTAGGGGTGGGAGAACAATTTTTCTACTTCCAGGGCATGACCTACCAAAGCCAGCACTTTGCCGAACCAATTCAGAGACGGTACCGAAAACCGATACTCCGGCTGATCACGAACGAATTGGCTCATGGAGGCGCGCAAAATCAAGGGGCACTCGTGTCTAAGAGGCTATAGCACAGTATCCGCTTCTGAATGGCCAAGGCAAAGACGAAAGGCACCAACAAGGCACCTTGCTCGGCCCTGAAGGCCGCACACTCGCGTAGCAGGCTCGACCGCGTGCAGTATCAAGTTCCCCATCATGTCGAGCCCCATCGTGCCCATGTCCGTGCCAAGTCCGTGCCCACTGCCCACGCCGCTCAGGCGCACCCCCCGCGGTCGCCGCCGCCCTCGCGGATTGAGCCTGCGGTCTGCGCGGCGCTCAGGAGAGCCAGTTTGGGACCTGTACAGTTGTGCGGGGGGTTCCGGACAATGGCGTTACAGAACTCGTCTTTTCTTGCGCAACCACAAACCGCAGGATAATTCTTAACCCGTCTCCGGACGCCCATCCGTCCATAGCCCCTCTTATTCACGAGAGTCCACGGAACGGGTACGGGACCGACAAAAAAAAAAGTAAAAAAAAACCCCGTTCCGTGAAGAGGGGTTGGAGTTCTACTATGTACTTACTAACTACCCACAATTCTTCCCGAGTCGTGAGCCCGCGCTTGTGAGCGGGTGTAAATACGTGTTCGTAGCATCATTCTGCACTGAATCTACAGGACAAAGTCGTCCCAATGGTCGGACCCCGTCGGCTATGCACCGTTCTCCTATATGCGTCCCATTCGATTGTCCACGCCTCAAGAGTCAATTGGCACAACAAACTAAATTGGAGGGCTAAAGCAGGCCTTCCTGGCGTGGGCTCAAATCTCCCTTGGTTTTTCCTTCTCTCTGCTTCCGGAGGAGTGTGATGGTGCTGGGGAGTGTTCGAGAGGCTGAGACCCGCGACGGTAGGGTGATCGTTTCGTCTTGAAGACTCATCAGGCGGTGTTTATCCCTATTGTCCACGGCAGTGTTCACTGTTACGTCTCGACCAAAACTCAGTGCTTCCCGTGGGCGTTTTTGAACCAACATTCCAGCAGACCCCCTTCCGTAGACGCTTCGCTTCCAAATCTCAATGGAATCACCCGAAAACGGTCTTGTACACCCAACTCCAAGTTGACCCGAGTCTTTGTTATCAAGGACCTCTTCGACGCGAGAGGATTGGTACTCCGCGCTTCAGATCGCGCTGCATCAGACACGTGCTTCTCGTGCACATAGTCCTTGAGGATTTCTCTCCTCTTATCGGTCTGTGTTGCTTGGCCTCCAGAGCAAAGTCTTCGCTCTCAAGCACCTCATGTGCTCGCAACTCTTCTTCGACAGCGAGATTGTCTGCCTCACGTCCCGCACACAGTTGGCGCTCATTGTGCTTCTGCTTCCACGCTGCAACCCGTCTCTGATAGACAGAGTTAGACTTGTTCTCACCGCGTTTGCGAGCGAGTGCATCCGCTGCAAGGTGCAGATTTATGTCATCCCAGTTATTGGGGCACGGATTCGACCCTGCATCGGATACCTCTGGCCTTTTGGCCAGGCTGCGAGCCGCCACTATCCGCATTTCTGCGGATTCGATCGAGTCAGCATGCTTGTGCCGCTGTTTCCCTTCACGCCGTTGCTGACGTACTCGCTCATCTGCATTTTCGCTTTCATCAGCGTTATTATGGGGTGAACTCACCGGATATGGTGATGAGCTCAGCGGCAGGCACCAGCTCTCACTATTTCTTGTAGACGCCGTACAACTTTTTATTGGTCAGTTGTGGCGAGGGCGGAATCACCGAGTGAACAAACTCAGGCGAGCTTCCACTGCACCGACTTGTGGCCTTCGAAGGCACAGTTGATCGTCGCAACGGGGTGACGTCTTCGTCATCGGTGACCGCTTCCACGGTAGGATGCGGGTCTTTTTTCTTAGCCTCCACAGCTGTTGGACATACCACTCGTGAGTCTTGTTGTCCACTTGCGCAAACACTATCTGAGGGTGTTGTACGCCCAACATGCTCAGCATTGCCACCAGTGACACCAATGATGTCAATACCACTCTGTGATGGTGATATCGCTGATAACGTGGACGCAACGTCATCATGGGAGATCTGTCCTGCTGGTGCCGGCGACAGCAAGTCTCCATGATTACCTGGCACTGCCAGCTGATTATCGCTGGCGCTGCCGGCACGATTGGAGAGATTATCTTCAAGATCATTGATCCTCGATCGCGACGGATCTCCTGTTGATCCCGATGCGCTTAGCTTTTTTTACAGTTTTCCTGAGGGCTTCTCAGAACGTCTTAAACTTTGGGGTTTTTGGGGTGTCGTCGGCGACAACAGTTTCGTTCAGCACATAGTACGTGTGATTTAAAAAAAGTGCAAGGATTTGATCCTTTAGACTTGTGTTCACACAAGGTAAATCAGCACGTCTCCTGGGATAAGGCTCCAACCGTTTCTGTGTGTAAACGTGTACACACGGTTTTAACCGTGTAAATTTCCGTTTAGTGTATGGGTCCTGGAACACGGAAACAGTTTATAAATATATGGTTTACACGATTTATGACAGACCAAATTCTCAGTCGCCCTTGATATTTGGGCGTTCAAATAAAACCCCGATCTGATGGCAGTACCAGATTTGTCAGGCTCTTTCGCTCTTCACCATCTCACTTCGACTCGGGCGCTCTCGGACCCAACCATCCAGCAGCTCAACATCTGCACACCCTGTGCCCTGGCTATAAATTGTGACGATGAGTGACTTGACGCGTCCGAAACCCTTGATTTCCCCACCACCACTATGGCTCAGAAACCCCTGGGCTCAGCGACATCCCGCTTGCGCAAGGCATCGAATCGGCTTCTCGACAACAGCAATGGAGAGATGCCCGACGCGGCTCATCTTTCTCTCATCAAACAATCACAGGCGCGCGTCGAGGCTGGTGAGCGTGCGTACTTAATTTGGACGCGTCGTAATGACAGATTGACATCCCAGCCGCTTCTATCCTGGATCTCACTAGGTCTGTTCCAGCACGCGTATGAGTCCTACAAGCGCACTCACGAAGCCGAAAAGTCCCAACCCTCTCAACCACAGCAGTCGGGTGCACGCCCGCGTCACGGTACCGTGAAGTCGTTCCTCGACGACGTGTGCATGACCGGGGTCGACGACATGGATGACACCGAAGTTGTGGTTAGTGAGCTGGAGCGTTTCCTAACTGCTTTCAGGGGTTATCGTGAGGACCCGAATAAACCATTGGGGTGGTGGAAGGTATGTCCTTCGCTCTGTTCTCTTTCCAATTTCCGCATTCTGAGATCTCCCAGGAGCACGAAGGCGAATATCCGGTTGTTTCCAAGATGGCGCGCGACTTTTTCGCTATCCCGGGAGTAAGCGTATCTGTGGAGCGCCTCTTCTCAAGATCTCGACATTTGTGCCACGAAGCTCGTTCATCATTGAAAGCGGACACTATAAAGGAGGCAATGTTGACAAAGATGTGGATAAAGGCTGGCTTCCTCAAGCATGCCTCGTTGGACTGCGGTAGAGGCTAGCGGTTTCTCATTAGTAGCATAAATTCAAACTATTTTCCCGTGGTGATTTCCTCCCCCAAAAAACCGTGTATAAACGGTTTTAAACGTTTATAAACGTCTAAATACCCTTTCCGTGTAGTGTACCGATTCTCGTACACGAAAACTAAATGATTGGAGCCTTACCTGGGGAGATGTATTGACACGGTAGTGTAAGTTACAAGCAAAGGGTCAATCCCTTATTTACTACTGTATATCTAAACTATATAGTAATTACTAGTTCATTAACAAATAACAGCACCAACGGTGCCATAATAGCTGTAAACCCGCTACTCGATTTTACTCACATACTCATCCTGATCGTGACATCATGTCACGATCCTCGCTTCTCATCCACCACCATTATCCCCGCCTTTCCCACTTCCCTGTTTCGATATCTTGTCTCTAGCTAGTTCTCCGACCCTAAAGAAGGTTCTTATTGGTATCTTCGCGTGACTGTAGTGTTCCTGGTAAGCCAGGTTCTCAATAGCTTATATAACATCCGATCAGGACGGAACCCTTATCGGGTTACCTGGTATATCAACGGGGTGTTACATGATGCCTCGTACTTGTAATCGGACACATGGTGTAAGTCAGTGATTCTGGGTTCAAGATTCAGTGGGCCCTACACTATAACCCACTCATGAATAGGTGAACAATCTCCTGGCATCTCTGTTCGACCATGTGATGGTTTCCTTTTGAATTAATTCAACACATAGACATTGGGTGAGAAATCTCAACACATTAGGGTGTTTCAGAATTAGATATTTAAGCCTCAACTTGGACCTCAACTTGGCATCAAGTTGGGGACCAAGTTGGAGCCGAAAACCAAGTTGGATGTCAAATTGTGCATAGGACCTCGACTTGACATCCAACTTGGCCCCAACTTGGGCCTCAACTTGTGCCCCAACTTCGCTTATTGGGCCTGCATCATATCTTTCTGATACCCGAATGTCAACTCTGCCTCAGCTTCGCGAAATCATTTACTTAGGTGTTTCACAAACAAGGCCCCAACTTGAACCCCAACTTGGCTCAAGTTGGGGCCAAGTTGGGGTCAAGTTGAGGGCTCAAGTTGAGGCTCAAATATCTAATTCTGAAACACCCTATTGAGTTTGAGAGTAAGCTTTACAAAGTTGGACTTGAACCAATCCCCTGAGCAAGGGCCTAATTCAAGTTTACTGGATGGATTCAATGGTAAGATTCACTTCCCACTGATGTTTCATTTCTTTAGAAGTAGTATATAGTCCTTTTTTTTTTTTTGCACGCACAATTTCAAGGGTTGTCACCATACAGTGCCGGTTGACGATGATCGAAAAGGAGGACTGTCAAAAGCATTGGGAGGAATGAATATTGACAGAGCATACAGTACTGGCGGGCCACGATTTCATTTTAGCAAGCTGAATTTGGTGTTGGGTCAGGACAAGTACAACATGTGAGGTATGAGCATCTTCTGCTGTAGTGTCTATCTATGAGAGACTACAGGATAAGGGGGTTGAATCATGCTCGATCAGGCTCGGCCATCTCGGAGAGATTAAAACCAAGATTCTGTTACTTAGAGTGATGTTTCTGATCACTCACATGCACACACATGTGATTCGCACAGCGCCTGCTCGGCCCCAGCCTTACAGCACTTTTCATAATTATGCGGAAAACGGAAAAAAATCTGGCTGTTTGGACATATTTATATAGCCCCTGAACACGCTCTGATCTCTTCTGATCTCGCGGTTTGCAGCGCTTTTACTCAGTTCTCGTGCTTGATTTCAACCAAGTATGCATTTTGCAAGGATATAGTGCCAGTGTACTACTTCTGGAGGAGAGATATTGGACATGGAGGGCATGGGTGTCAACATTTGAGCATTTAAGGGAGACTTTGTGTCAGTGGACAATGCATGCCATTCAGGTGACTCACTTATGTCTTCCGAACTATTACATATGTCCCTGATACCTCATGGGAGTGATCCCCTACAACCCTGCACCCCTGGCAAGTTGTCCTGAGGCTTCTGTGCCTTCGGTACCACACCAACACAGCCCAATATTCTCAGTATTGAGGGGGGGGACACCAATTACTGAGGCACAGGTATCCCAATGGTATTTAGTCCCAAATGAGCCCACAAAGGGGAGGGACGGCGACAACCAAGGCAAGGCGAGGGCACAACCAAGGCACAACCATCAAGCTTGGGTTCACGAGCATTCCAGCGGATATAGCAGGCCAAGATGAGCACTGGTGGCTCGGGTATGGCCCAGAACCATGTATAGGTGATTAAACAGTGGTTATGCACAAGATTTAGGTGGTAGTGGGCAAGGGTGGGACAGAGAGAGCTTTCAACATAATCTAGGCGTCCGGTGCAAACTGAACCAAACACCCGGGGAAAAAATATGTTTTCCTCATAACTATGAAAAGTGCTGTAATCTGTTTCCCACGTAGCTTTACAAATCGTTCCTCTCGATCCAGGGCTCGCTGCACCAGCTGCAATTGTGATATAGCAATAGCTGTTGCTCAGCCTCATTTGCTAGTGGAAGCTTTCCCACATACTCGCGGTCTGCTTCCACGTGACCGTGACCTTATGGTGGTTTAGCGATAGACCATATGTTCACTAACTCAATTATGAAATTATAATACCTCATGATCAGATGCGCAGTTGCCTGAAAGTCGGTCCCAGAGAGGTAGTAGTAAGCATGACCTATCAAGCAAACCGGCAGGTCTGTCGAGGATCTGGTGTGTCATGACTGTAACGAATTGGCACCACGGCAAACATCTATCTCATGCACGGAAGCCGACCAATTTTCTGATTCAAAATATGCTCAAGGTGAATGTCCGAGTTGAACCGAGCCTTCAAACCATGATTGAAGCACTACGACTCATAATCATACAGAGATAGCAGTTCGGAATCGGATGGTTGAGCTTATTTGCTAGTTGTCCAGTCCGTAGAGGAGATCGAGACTTGCAAGTATCAGGTCATTAATTTGGCCATAAATATGCACATTAGCCTAGAAACTCAATTGTCCGAAAGGCATGCACAATTTCATCAATAGATTCCAGGCACACGGGAGGAGATTTTCAACGACTCCAGGGTTGTGGAAGGAGGATCACCTGCAGTGAGCTTCAGCTATTGGTAGACAGGTCAGGCTCAGTGTGCAGCTGTTATCTGCACAGAGCTTGAAGCCTTAGAGTGTCAGCATTCAACTTTCTTTCCATTATCCCGTCATTTCCCTGAAACCCCGATCATAGGCTGCTATGATCCCGTCATTTCACTTTATCCCTGCATTAACCCTATGTGTCCTGTTACTGGCATCAACCCTATAATCCCTTGGCACTTATATATCAAGGAAATCTAAGACAAATGCCGACATAATCTAGACAGGTGAATGTGTGGGAACTTGTACTACGCCGAAAGGTTGAAATTCAGGAATCTTGAGGGTTGACCTGAGCTTGTTTTGAGCTGACTGTAATGTTTCGGTTATTTGGTGAAATGCATGTATTTGGGGCGGGACAAAAGTTCATAGGCGGGGGTCTGAGTTGATGGGGGTAAAACGCAAAAATCCGCTCGCGCCCAAAATAAACTACCCCATGGGGTATGCTATATATGGGGCGGGAACCATCAAAACACCCCTATTTAAGGGGCGGAGGTAAGTTTATATGGGGCGGGGTTAAATGTACAACGGGACCGCCATAAAATTTCCATACATTTTTCCTGACAAATCCGATCGCGGATGTTCTCAAGCCGCGCCGCAGTCCCTCAAAATTCGCTCTCTCTCACCATGACTCTCTCCAGGCCACATACCCCCACGGTTCTCGACGAGCATATTGGGTGCACCTTGACTTTGCTACATCCCAGCTGGGGCGCACACTGACAGACAGATGGTTGAAGGGACTTGACCGATGGATTGGTTAGTCTGTAGTTTACCGCGTGCCTGATGTAGGGAGCTCGACCTTATTACATAATCATCGGACTTTGAATTTCCGACGAGGCTCCCCTGCTCCAGCGGGGCGATGGATGGCATAAATTTTGAATCCAAATCACTTAGAATGCGAAAGCAACGGAATTTGCGTCCTCAGAATTCTGCTTACAGATGTCGTTGAGGTGCAAAAGTGTTACCGGCCGATTCACATCAAAATTCGGCCTCGCCGTTCTGCCATCATCTGGAAAATTTGGGTGGCAAAGTGGCTGATTCCCATACATGGTTTTATAATCCAAAGAGAAATCCACCAAAAACGCGCTCTAACCCTCAAATCTGTGTCCGAGAAATTGAGATTACATAATAAGGCTGACCTCCAATCAACTGATCAAGGCACTCAACAGACTACAACATGCGAGGTACGAGCTTTTTCTGTTGTAGCGTCTGTCTACGAGAGACTATGGATTGGTGCTCCCAGGAGTCTGTCTGATCATCGTCGTGCTCTGCGCGTTTGCATATACCGCCTGGCACCCAGTATCGCGACCTTACCTCAATCGCGTCTCTTTCAGACTTCTTTGCTTTGGGCTGGTAGGAAAGTGAGTGTGGGACTCGAAACTCGTGATTAGTGGCTGAGATCGTCGGACCCAGCCTCCTCTTCGGCATCACCTGGTTTATTGCTATGAGGTTTTCTGGGCCGAGCGCGGGTTGCAGTTTTGTAACCTTTGCGATGGATGTCTGTGCATGCATTCAGCGTGAGTTGTTATTACTCACCCACACATAGTTCAGTATCATGTTCTCCGGCGGGATATTTTTCTGCATGGCTCTCAACCTGGAGTACGCCCAGTAGTATCTCGTTTTGATATATTGTTAACGCTCCGCAGACTGGTTCTCGTGCACCAAATCCAGGGCAAAACGATGGAGAAGTACTACGTCCTGGGAACATTCATATTATCCGCGTTGTGCAACATCGTCCCGTACGCATCCGGAAAATTTGGGTAAGCGAATGATATCATTTCGAAATTCTCACTTTCAGTAATTGCGGGGATACAGCTGGGATGAATTCAATCAGAGCTGCTGGTTCAGCTCGCCAGACGAACGAACGATGATAAAGTGGCTCGTCGGAACACTGTCCTTCTGGGTCCTCCTGATGTCAACTGGCGAGGTCCTCGTGTTCCTCATAATAGTCGGATATCTCATCTCGCACGAGGTCTGTTCTCTTCACGACTTTGCGAGTGCGCTGCTGACTGGCCGCGCTCCGTAGATCACAATACGTCGCCTCCGATCAAGATCCACACATACAGACAATTACTATGCAGAGGAGTACACCTCACCTAAGTCGCGCATTGCAATGTACCGCAACACAATCCTTCGAATTGGTGTGTAACTAAACCTTACCATCTACTTGACATGCATTTTTACCTGTGTACAGGACTCTATCCGCTTGTTTCATGTTTAATCAACTTCTCCACCTGCATCATTGACCTCTATGAAGTCGGCTACCAAGACAAGACCTCGATTCTGACGGAGCTGGTGCGTGCACCTGCATGCGATACCATTCGAAATCTCACATTGTTTAGGATTGGCGACTGAATATTGCGGGTAAGCGAAAATCGTCATAAAAGAAACTGCAAATTGATTCACGGCAGATCTGGTCATTTACTCCTTCCGCCCGTTGATGTATGGTGTGCTCGCGGTCACGGACCCGGTGCGTTATATCTCGGCTTCGAGCTCATATTCCCATCAGAACAGACTGACAGTGACACCGGCAGGCATTCCTCCGCGCCTTACTGGAATTGCGGCGTCCGGTAGAGACGCATTCGGTAGAGCAGGGTGTGGCCGTTCACTTTGCGACCACCACGGACGTGGCTAGCACCAAGTGGAACGCCACTGAGCACCATCTGGGAGGGTCGGCGCAGCCCGTGGCTTTGGAGGTTATGGAGACTGATCAGTCGTCGCCTGCGGACAGCTTGAAGGAACCAACCATATACGTAAGAGCATGGGTGGCCTCCACACTAGGAGGGGGTCAGCAGTCGTCGATCTGGCGTCCCAGATCTAGGTGGGAATTGGAGAAAAACTCCAGTTGAAATGTACACATGTGCTACCTGTGGGAGAATCGGCCCTTGGTCCGACTGCGGCCAAACCCTGATCCGAGTGCCCCGAAGCAGTCGATCCGACTGCCTCTATGCAGTTGATCCGACTGCGACCCGACCCTCAATCCAAGTGGATTGGCGCCATTTTTGCAGTCGGATTGAGGGTCTTCCCGCAGTCGGATTGAGGGTATTACTGCAGTCGGACTGGGGGTCAATACTGGACTGCTATTTACCGCGGTTCAAATTTTATATATTATATACTATATACGACATCCCAGGTACTCTACACCCTCCGCGTTACTTCTGTGATGTCGCGAAGTCGGCACTGAACACGCCATGCTTAAATATACTACTTACCTTTGAGTTGCTTTGAGTACTTGACAAGCGATCTAAAAAACTGGTCAGCAAGAACAAGAAGCTGGCCAGTAAGAACAAGAAGCTGGTCAGCAAGAACAAGAGACGTCGCGCACGGCCACCTAATCGGTTGATGAAAATTGAAGTTAAAAAAGAGAAAGTGCGCACGCTTTGACGCCCAGCTACTCCCATCTAGACAGACCAATATTTTTTTCTTTGTAAGGGAGATCAAGATGGTGGGTATTGAATCAGTTGGGACGTAGTCGAGTGTTGGCGCCATCGAGGTCGGCGAGGAATACAAATAAAGTGGGCCCCGTCACCCCGTCACAAGCCTCTTTGTTGGCGTCACGGAAAGTTAGGGGTGGGAGTCGCTAAATGATGCCTGACCAGGCTTTTTATTTTCTACTTCCAGGGCAATTTCCGGTCGCCTACCAGTGGCAAAAGAAATCGGCCAGCACTTCGCCGTAATACTTCAGAGACAGTGCGGATGCAGAAAACCAATGCTCCGGCTGAGAGAGTCGCGCGGGTGGGCTGATGGAGGTGCGCAAAATTTATAGGCAGAGCGAGCGGGCACGAATCTCGCCTTCCAGTTCTGCTCGTATCACAGAACCCAAGAGCACAGAACAGTAACGACTGACAATCCCGCGGCGCCATCCTCCGGAATTGAATACATAACCCCCCAAAAAAATGTGTGGGGCCCTTCAATCCTAAATTCTGCAGACGGTTACTGTGGATCACCGACTGGCCGGGAGATATGATATGTACCGCTCAAACCGTCAAGTTCAGGTGCTTCGCGTTAAATTTCACCTCACCGGCGGGTGCTATCGTGGTTTACCCGTACCGGTATAAGTCTCGGCCGACCCGCCTCCCTCGTGCGCGGAGACCTAGATTGGTTCCTGGACCTGGTCTGTATTTTTATCCTGGATGCATACTCGAAAATCAGCACTCTGCACACGGGCTGACGGAGCGAGAGAGGCGGAAACAGGAAGCTTGAATTAATTGATTAATAAATTAATTATTCTTTCGGTGATCACGGGATCATCGCGGTGCGATCGTGAAAAAGTGCATCATAGATTTGAGACCCGCAACCAAAGTCGGCACCAGGAATTCCCGGAGCGTCCTATGGCATGCGATGCACGGCGCGCAGCATCAACTCTTTCGTTTAACTTGGCGGGCCACATTGCATCGCTGCAGCCTGCACGCGGAGGCTGCGCTCAGGTTCAGCCTCGCTAGTACAATATGAGCCGTCGGCGCGTCCGAAAAACCACGCCCGCAAATTATCACGCTAGCGCAGCTCCCACCAGCCGCGCGACTCTGCCCGTGCAGAGCCGAAGCTCGCATTCCGCTGAATTGATTGTTGCGGATAAATTGAAATCCAACCTGGCGCCGGCGTTCAAGCTGGCCGAGGTGCGGGCGGGCGCACTGCGTGTATACACAATTACAATTACACCCCGCCCGAGTCGTGTAAAAAGACGGCCGCCTCAGCCCGCGGATAGCACCCCCAGCTGTTCAACATGTTTTCCCTCTCTGGGTGAAAATGGTGCGGGTCCACGAGGGCACCATGCTCATTATAGTGGTGATAGTCCTTGGGTGTGTTATACTTGCGAGTCTTGTGCGCCTCGGAGATGAGCGGCAGGAGCGTGAACTTGGTTACGGGCATGACTGGATCGTCGATCTCCGGAAATCCCACCGACATGCAGATTCGGTATAGGATTTCGAACATCGCCGTGGCTTCTCCAGGAATTTCCCAGTCCGGAGGAAACGGAACGGCCCAGTCGTCCAGATACGGCGCGGCCATATCCGACCGACTCAGGAGTAACAGCCTCTGCGAACGCGAACAATTAATCCGGGTGACGAAGACGAAAATTGGAGACACGGAGAGGGACTCACGCAGTGCAGGAGGATCTGGCTCAACCAGAAGTTAATTTCCTCAAGCTCCACCTTCCCATATATTCCCTTCCGCCCTACGAGTGTGAAATCGTGGGTAACGGCGGCTTGAAGGAAATACACGGCAGGACAAAGACGTTTTTCGAAGAACATGGACCACGGCTCCTGTGGGCACCAAGGGTAGCCGTCGAGATCCTCAGGTTGGAGGCAGATGTCCTGGAGGATATCGTGATAGAAGAAGATCGTTCCCTCGACGTGGTGTCGAGCGAGCTCGGGCTCGGGGGATTGGCTGCCGAAGTGCATGGCGGGGCGAGATGGAGATCTTCAAGAAAAACGAGCGCCACTTTTATATTGCAGATCCCGGGAACGGCCGGTCAACTCGTCTAACCCAAAACAACTACGAGGGTGCGATCCCGGAAACGGTAGCGCACAGGACCCCTAATTTTCCCTTTGAAGGCTAGGTCCCGAACATCCCAAATCTCTCAATTTTTGTCCGGACACATTTTGGCCGACTTTGGGCGGTTTTTGTCCGCACAGAGCCTAGCCTTTGCTGACTAATTGTCCCCAAAAAGGACCCCCCACCTAAAAACGGTCAAATCTCCTTCCCCACCGTTTCGTGCCGTTCTAGCCGCATTGGACACATCTGCGGCCCATTTACAGCGTAAAAAAACCTACTTCTACTCACTCCTGGCTAAAAAAAAAACTTCACACTCTCGAATTTTGTCCGAACCAGTACCTGGCATTTCGACTCTCGAGCGTCGATTTTTGTCCGTTCGGGACCTAGGTTTATGGTCCAAATCTCAAAATTTTTGTCCAACACCGGACCTAGCCTCCGAAGGGAAAATCAGGGGTCCTTAGCGCACCTGCGTCTCCGCGGAAACACGAGCTGGTCCACGACTACCCCTGAAATTGAGTGATTTTCTCTCCCACTACTGTTGTTTCCTGCACGAGAATAACCGAGAATCACTTGATTTCCGCCTTTCCACGGCTCTCTTTTGCTATGGCCTCACTCCCTCGACTTCTCCCCTACCGAACCGCGCCGGAGACAGTGTACCCAGAATATCGGGCTCAATGACCACCGAATCCTCCGTGTCTTCGTTCCCCTCGGAAATGGTGCTGAGGTTGCCGGCGTTGGGCGTATTCGGGCGGGTCAGCAGGAGGTCGTCTTCGGGCAAGGCCAATCTGTAGCACCCGGATTCGGCGAGCGATGGGTTATAACGGAGGAGGTTGTCCTCGAAGTTATGCTTCTCGCGCCGGGTGCCGGGGAATTTCTTCGAAATTTGGATCGGCTTTATCCAAGGGCTCACCCCAAAGTTCCGTTGCATACGCGGATGGACGTAAAACCCGGGGAAGTCTACACTGGTCAACAAGTAATCGGGATGCTGGAGCATGCACGCATACAGCACCTCCAGGTTTCCGAAGACGGCGGCACGGCGCTCCCGGTTTTCATCCCCATCGAAGCCGAACCGATCGACAAAACCCTCCGCAAGACCAAAAAGGACGGTAGCCTCGCTCGGGACAAAAAAGTCTGGCTGTGCACGATGGCGGTACAACCCGTACTTCACGCTGGCCTTGCCGAGCGTCACCTGGGAAATCTCGTCAGATAAAGATTTGGCCGCGACAGAGGACGAGGAACCGCACCATGTTGTCCAGAAGTACGCGCACCGCTCTATGCACAAGCGCAACGAGCTCCGCTGTGGTCTCTTCGTGCCAGCCAATGATCCAGACGCGAAGGATCGCGCGCGCTAGGATACGAGCACGTTTGACCCAGAGTGCCGAGAGACGATCCGTGCCTAGGACGAAGGGCGGGCCTTCATTACTGTCTTCAGCCATGGCCAGGGGGGAAAGGTGGCTGCTGCTACTTGAGAAACTGCAGGCCTTATATACAAGAATAGGCGGACGAAAATCGGTTGATTTCCTCGGAGGATAAAATGCATTAGGAGGGCAAGGGAAACACCACATCGAGAAATCTATTGATTGTTGCTACACGGAGCGCTGCCCACTCGGACCCGACCAATAATCCATCGCCTGGTATTCTCGCGCACGCTCCAGTACTTCTATCAGCCGCGAAGCCTTGTTAACCTCCTCGTCCATCAACAACATCTCGCACTGCATATAGGTGTAAATCTCCGACTTGGCGAGGACGGCGATCTCACGAGCGTCCCACGCCGGGACGTGCGGAAGCGCAAGTATTTCCAGCGGCAGAGGAACGTCGAGTGTAGCACCAGGTGTTCCACCTTCGGCAATAAGGTGGATCGCTAGACGGACGCATGACAGGAAAAACGCTCGGCCTTGCGGCGCGTACCCTGCGGACGGGGACCCGCAGCGGGAGTCAAGTTGAATCGCCATCCGCAACGCGTGGGTGCATCGCGTATCGATGGCCGCTCGAGGGGCCTTGGAGATTTCCGCTTGTGCCATGGCTATGTCGTAACAGATGGCCTGGCATGGACCCACGCTCGTCAGACTATTATCCAACACGAAGAAAGCCACGACCTACCGCCTGGCAGACGTAGTCTGCAACATAGATTCCGATTTCTCCTTCGTGTCCGGAGGAGAGGTCGATGGCACGAAACACGGTCGCGGGGATACAGTGTACGATGGTCTCGGGGTATGGACGAAGGACTTCGGTCACATACTTCAAGACACCGTCAGGGAGATGGGCGTACTCCACGGGCTCGCGACGGTACGACCGATACAACTCGAGCCGGGCAATGATGGCTTCTGGAATGCGAACGTAGTCCTCGACAGAGCGGATGCCCGGATATGCATTGAGGTTCAACGACGCGTCCATCGGATTAGCTGGGAGAAGGGATCGAAGAAAAGCAGGGGTAATTTGGAACGAAGGATTGCTGGTTACAAGATGAAGGATCAGACACGCTCTTTATACGCCATACACCTTGCCTTCCTCCAACACCGGATCGTTGTCCAGGAACAAATCGGCAATCTCTTCCGGCCCCTCCCCAATAAACGACCGATCCACCGCGTTTTGTCGCAGATCCAGGGCATAACAATACACGGCCGCCAGTTTGCCGCGTAAAATCGTTCGCTTTAGGTCTTCATGGTCGCCCTCGAACCCGTACACGGTTTCCGCCTGCATAACAATGGACAGCCAGGAAACGCTGGGGCAAGGGATTCGACGTGCGCTCGCCAAATCCTTATAACGCACGATTATGTCGGAAAGTGTTTCCTGCCGCGGAATCAGACGCCATCAGCTGCTTCCGCAGACGTTTCAACGAATACACAACGCACCGTGTGCCGGAGGTACGACCGGAGCGACTGACGCATGGCCTTGCGCTTGCCTTCGGCCAGGGTGTGCGGCGACCAAGAGAAGTTATCGCGAATATGGATTGCAAACTGCGCCATGGGTTCGAACTGCTCCCGGGACAGGCGGCGCATGAAAGGGTGAAGGGAGAATTCGTGCACGAGCTGCATCGTCGGGAAATCCAGGTTCAGGAACTCGTCGCGGACAGGAAAGCGTGGTGTCGGTCGCTTGGCTTTACCCATGCTGTCGAACGTGCCGAAGAAATGCGAGGGTTTGGCCTACAAAGATCCCCATTTTATACGAATTCAGACGCTGGCGGCGCGCTCTACCGACGACTACTACCTTGGATCGCAGATTGAACCCTTATGGGGCAAACCCAATTCGGACACCTTCCCCGCCTATCACGCCATCCGCCTGCCCCTCCTTCTTCCCGGAAAAACATTGCCTTGTTGAAGGATCAGCGGGGGTAGCATGAAACGTAGCTGTGCGCACCAAGAAATCGAGCAATTTTACGATGCCATCAGGGGGAAGTAGAAGCCGCCCTCCAAATCGAGCAGGTTGCCAGCGGCGTCGTACTCCGGGAAGTCAATCGGCAGCGCGGAATTATGCGAAATGGTGCGCGTGCACTCTAGCATGCAGACGATTTCCGGCTTCATGAGCGCTGACACCATGCGCTCCTAAAAGTCAAGGGAGGGAAGCGTGCCAGGAGGATTAGCGTTATCTCGAAGAGTCGGCAGGCCTCGGACGGCAGACGATAATCCTGGCGGTTAATGACCACCGAAGGATCGAGGGCTAGGAGTTCAGCCACCCGGTGCCTGGCACGGCCAATATGGCGCTGTGCCACGGAAATATTAGCGGAAATCAATCGATTCTTGGACGAAGGAAGGGCGCACCAGAGTCCCCACCAGTAATAACAGCAGCGCTCGGACGTCCTCGGCCTCCTCCTGCAGAAGCTCCACCATAGGGCCCACGAAACCCCACTCTTCACATGTACTGCGTTGCAGAAAATAGGCCACCGGCCGGACGCGTTTGCGCAAGAACTCGGCGATTGGGATATTTGGCATCCAGTCAGGGTTGCCCAGATCGGCGGGCTGGAGAAGGAGCTGCGTTATAATTCTGCGGGTAGCGCTGAGGGGGAGACGGGGGACAGCGACCATGAAAAAAGATGGAGGGAAAATAATAATCCGCCGAAACTTATAGGAGCGCACGAAAATCCGCGATCGCCCTATCAAAATCTGCGCCATACGACGATCAAAGGCTGAAAATCACTCGATTCCCAGCAATTGCGACCTTGCCCTTCACAATAGGCCTACTCGCCGCAAAATTACGAACAAAGCGATACCCAATTTTATTTTTGCCAAAGCACTATGGAGCAGGATATGCATTTAATCGGAAAAGTGCTCATCGGGAGAGGAGCACGACGCAGAAATGAGATCGGGCATGGAGCCACCGCTGCTCGACGCGCACAGCGGGCTACGCGACCAGTTACCTCCCGCGAGCGACGCATCCACGGCCGCCCGGAACCGCGAAGACCTCTTGGAGCTGCGCGCCAACGGCAGGCTGCCAATGCGCGGCGCTCTCATACGCACCAATCGCACCTCGCCCTCGGCCAAGGACTCACTGGCTGTCAATTGCGCGCTCAGGAGGCGGCGGCTGCGCCTGGTTGGTGTGAGGGTCGACTTGGCTTTACCGTTGCTAACGCTTTCCTGCGCCTGTATCTGCTCCACTGCTGCCGCCGTTGCAATGACCCCAGCCGTTACCACTGCATTCGCCGCCGCCTCCGCATCGGTCAGCGGCTCAAACCGCCGCGCCGGTCCAACGGGTGTGTCCGCTGGTCGCCCCCAGGTCGTGGCAAGGTCCGCGAGCGCGTAGTCCTCTTCGCTCAGGTCGAATACCGGTATCGGATGAAGTTGTGTGGGCCCCGGCGGCGGTAGAAGAACTGCGTCACGAGCCCGTCGGTGTCGTAGTCCGCATAGTCGAACGTCACGGGTATGTCGCACTGCTCGTCGCGGGCGCACGTAGCAAGTGCTGCCCCTAGAAAGAAGTCTGCCTGCGCATACGCGACCTTGCCCTCCGTTGGATGGCCTCCGACTGGACATTCACCCGCAGCAACCACCTCTCCATCACCCTCGAAGCCTACGACACGAAGCATTGCGAGGATAACGTGGAAGGTCCACGCAGACTGCGGCGGCACCGGGATCGTGCAGTATGCCACGCAGAACTCATTCTGTCGAATTTGCGCCGCAAAGAACTATCCGCTCCGTCAATAATGACCGGGTGCTGGAGGCGAAAACTCTTACCATGTGCCGCACGATGTCCCGCATGCAGTATCAAATCTCCTGCCTCTGCGAGGTTGTGAGCGTCGGCACAGCAGTACTCACATACGCATCGGTGAAAAGCGCGCTCATCACGAGGAAGACCTTGAACCGCAGGTTGTCGTGGAGGAAGCGGAGGAGACCTCCATGCGGAATAAAGAACTTGTCGGCTGGCCATACAACGTTAGACGCTAGGAAGCGACGGGAGGCGATGGCGTCCATGGGAAGGACTTGATGTTGCCCTTGGGTTCATAGGGGACCTTTTATAGGTGTGATCGACCAGGGACGGTCAATTTTTAAAAGTATGGAGGAGGTGTGAGGGCTGTATATGCTCTGCATATGCCCTCGCGTAGCATCGCTGGCACAACGGGGATGAAGAAGCACAGCACGGCTATATCACCAAATCGGGACACACCTGGAAACCGCATTCGGACTTCTCACAAACACGCTCCTCGACCTAGGGCATCGACTGGGACACGAACCACGACCAATAATTCACTACAGAAACCATTGACTCGAGCCCCACCAAGCCTTTCGCCCCGGCTCCTGGTCCAAAATCGCTCGATTCCCTTTCCACTCTCTGACCCGGCCAAAATCCTTCGATGTGCACTAAACGCCCCAGCACCAGCAGCGTACCTTGTCTATTTCCCATGGGAAACCGCACCCAGAAGCCTCCTGGTCCCCAGAAATCGCTTGATTCTCACCAGACAATAGGCGACTCTGAAGACCTTGCCTGTAAAATGGCTCGATTTCCTAGCATTGGACACCCGTTTTGGACTACGGGCATCGTTGCCCGTCCGTCGCCCTCCCTACGGACCTCAGGCCCGAGGCCGCCGACGCACCGCAGGACGTTCTGCCTCCATTTGGGCTTGGCCTGAAACAAGGGAGCGAGTCCTCTATAAAATCACTCGATATTTGACCTTGGAGCCCCAAAATCGCCCTCTTGGACCTCGGAATCGCATGATTTCCCCGATTCCAGTGGGCCTAGCTTCCCTTTGCGGAAGGAGTGCGTGGTACCGGACGCCGAAGGCTGTACAGGCAGCAAAGGTATAAAAAGGGCAAGGTTTTTGGAACTTTAGTTAGTAGTCGACCCGTGTATCTCCCCCACCAATACACTCGGTGTACCATCACCACCACCACCACATCTAGCATTCCCCACTGCAGCCTCCCGTCGGAGGCTCGCTCTCGTCCTTCCTCGTACCCCTCGCCGCTGTACACCCCACCTAGACGCATCGCTCATCGCCAAGGTATCCACATTCATTGACCGCACCGTTTATTGACCATCTTCTCGTCTCTTGCGAGACACTTTGCACACAACACACACACCCACGGAACACATCGGGTCTGCGCGACAGCCACCTACGCCACTGGAGTCCATCTCGTATTAACCCCCTAGTGGCCGAACGAGCTACAAAGCGAATACCATCTATTTCGCATCATAGCACCGCGGTCCGCATCACACCGTCCATAGAACCGAGAGCCCCTTCGAAAAATGGAAACCATTTCGGATTGTCTCGGATAGATGGCGGGACTGGCACATGAGCAGATGGAAGTCGCACGTAGAATGTGTAGAATGGCGGGGACGACACAGTAATCAAGATACATCGAAAATATCTCTTAAACCATTCTCAGTGGATAAACAAGACTGGGTATATGCAGACACATACTTGGATATGGTGTCTGTGGACCGTTGAAAGTGCTCGCCAACGTGGCGGAGGGATAGACCTGTTACACAGGTGTACAGAAAAATTGCTGCCTGCTCTATGAGAGTGACATGGTGAGAGTCAGATAGGCCACCGACAACCCGGAGCCGGGTCACAAAGATCAAGAAGACATGGAGCCGCATGCCCAGCTCGCTTTTAATACGATCTGGGTGTCCGAGAATCAGTTCCTTCACCCATGCCTCGTCAGTCAAAGCAGAGGTGTGGTAGGGCTGCTTCCAGTAGAGAGGGGAGGCATAGAGAATGACGGCAAGGAATACCATCCGCATGAAAGAACACGCGGCTAGGAGGAGTTTGCGCTGACGTGTGGCCTCTGCTCGCACGCGATCCGTGGCTGAGGATGGCATGATCGTATTAGGAAGTAACGAAAACATCACGCAAAAGCACCTGACTACTACAAAAGGAAATGTGTGCTATCAAAGTTCAGGTGAACTCTTTTGCCGTACAGGCTCAAAATACCGCGCCAGTCCAGCGCCTGCGGGCCCATTGATGGAGGATAGAAGGACGAACTGACATTGCGAGATGCTCTTTCAGATCCACACTGTCCTTGTTAAACATGCCAATAGATCCAGCTAGGCGCTACAAGACAGTGCGAGTGTCGCTCCACAGGATTTGGCCCTCGAGAATATTAATTCGCGGATGAGAAACGGGTCGCGTTGGCGCGGCACATAGTAACACGATGGCAGCGCAGGAATTGTTCGTCGTTCAATTTGACTATAAAAGGCGAGGTTATGTTCGGTTGAAAGTGTTGCAAGTAGAGTGATCCGTTTTTGGAACCGTGGGAATTTGAATCTGATCCGATCTCGGCAAATGCGAGTTCCTCCTGCTTACTAATCATCACTCACGCCCACGCCAGTATCGAATCCTGGCATCAGCAGAAGCAGGGGAGAAAGTAGGTTCGGAGCAAGCCTGTCTCCGGTCCGGCAAGCCGGACATTCTCGGAGAGAGGCTTGGGCCAAACTGCCGAAAATAAGGCATGTGTTCGTACCCAAATTTCTGTTTCATCTCAAGCCCAATTACCTTGGAGTAAAGTGAAAAGTTGTTCGTTATATGTTACCGCAGCTTCGCCGCTACTCAACTATGAAATATACTTTTATTCTGACCTTCTGCATTGAAGTTTTGTCGCGCTTGATGGTGCTCAGAATCATGGTAAACCAAAAGGTACATTGCATAAATCTGTGCATTTTATGGACTCAATCAAGCGAGAACATTATTTCCGTCAGCTTCTCCAGCCAAAACGGAGTCAAGAACCTCTTCCCTCGCCCAGAAAATCTGCTTCAAGCTTTGGGCCGGATCGGGACAGTGTGACTTGATGCGTCGCATTAATGAAAATGGACAACGGCATGGGGGAAAAAGGGGGCCAAGGTGTAGCGGTACATATCTGCGACATGTTTTGGGCAAAGCGAGCGGGGGATAGTGTTTGTGGATGGCAGAAGTAGGAGAGATGCGATGTGTTGATGACAAATCATGCTGAATTGGGCCATTATCCGACCAGACCTAGAAAACACATTTCTACGAGTATTGGCCCAAACTGAAGCTCGCACGGTACTGCAGACATAGTATCTAACATTCTGCCTCCTCAAAGTTCCTTTCTGATGCATTTAATTTATTGTATTCATGCACTTACAATCTGATGCTCCGGCCGAAAGGCCTTTCTCGCCTGCGCCCTTCCGACACTAGTCCGTTTTTAAGTGATGGGTCCCGATTGGGGTTGAGCCTTATTACATAATCATGTTTTGAGGCCCTTGCACTTGCTCTTAAATCTTGGGAATATTTACGTCGTAAAGGAACAGATGTTTGATGTGTGCGCAAATATTTCCATATTTTTGCGATGCCATGGGACAAAGCTATTGACGAGTCAAATTGATGGGTTTTGGCCCGTTGATGTCCCATCACATTGAAGGATGAGCCCCTGCACTCATTCAAGCGCCATTCAACCAATTTTAAAGAGACAGATCATTTCTAATATACTCCGAATTTTAACTGTCAAGTATCCATCAACTTGTTCTCTGCCCATCAAGTATTGCTCTCAAATCCTCAGACACCGTCGCCAAGATTCCTGTCCCTATATATTCGCATCCCTCAAGTGTCTACTGTTTAAGGCAAGCCGCAAATCAAATACTCGCTGCTACACGTCCTTCGTCCTTCATCTTCTGTGCCTCAATTGCATGGATCTCTTCCCATCCCAGGGAGTTACATTACATACCACTCCTAGTGAGTAGCGCAATTGTTTGTTTTCGATTCATATAGTTGATCTGTGCCTCCAGATACATCTTGCTATACAAATACATTATAGTAGCGGCTGTATTATGTTATATCCACTGTTCAATCTATTTCATTTCCCCCTTCAATGTGCGACAGCCGGCAAGGAAATTGATATTGTTCAATTGATTGCCCTGGGAAGTGTAGGTGTCGCCAGGTTCATCCACCAGCTTGTAGCCAGCTTGAGCTGGCCCCATGCTGGTCCCATTGGAGATTAAACCTGGCCTCCAGGTAAGCAGCACCTGGCGGCCAGTCTCTGCTGACATATAGCCCACATATCGTGCACAGCTGGTGGCCACGTGTCGGCCCAATACCGGTGTAAGGTGTCTAGGCTCCGCCCGTAGGGCAATTACATTTAGCTCACCTTCGGATCTGCAGATTGAAGAGATTTGCCATTTTACGCGACAAAGCATCTGTTGTTTGTGACGGCGTCAAGACCGAAAGCAAAAACTTTAGAGAGCACTATTAGCGTCCGGATGCGCCCGCTTCATTCCGACCGGAGGTGGCAGAATCAGTGAAAGTGGGTTTACAAGAAATGCAACAAAGGACGGCACAAAACGGATATAACATTTCCCAAGACCTTGCTGGTGAAACATGCTGCTTTTGACAGTTGTCAAGGCAAACGGCACCGGCCATGAAATAGCAGTTCAGAGACTCAAACTGTCGAGTCAGAGTCAAAACACAGTTACTTTAGCTGTTGCCTGGCGGCCGCGTATACACCGGTTTCAATTTACATTACGCCGATACCCGCGAATTTTAATTTGGCAGATACTGTCACCAAATAAGTCATAGACTTCTCTTTCTCCTGGCTCCGGGTCATCGTACTTCGATTTATAATATCTCTCTGGTATTCTGTCTCTGAAATAAATAGTGCGATCTTCGCATTTTCTCTTGAGCACCGGGAATGCACTGAAACCAAAATCGAATGACACACAGATTCCTGTCTCCATTGCACCTAGCCAGATTCCAGAATGGTAAGGGGTCGATTATCTGCGCTATGCACTATGTCAGAATTATAATCAGCTCACGACCGACGTTGCACTGCCACCTACCAGTGGTGGGTCGTGCTCCATCCCGGGCTAGCGTATAAATCATTTCGAGTCCGCAAAACACCTTGAAATAGACATTAATTCATGTGTCTCTCCAAAGTTTGGGAAAACCCGTGAGAAATGGAACAAAGCAGATGCTTAAAATCGCGAAAACATAGCGCAGAGGTAGACTGGCACCGAGAGAATAAAAGGAGTTAAATAGACCCTTACCATTCTGGAATCCGGATAGGTGTAATGGATAAAGGAAACTATGTGTAGTTCCATCTTGGTTCGAAGACATTCGCGGTGCTCATCAAGAGAGGAAGCAAAGATCACGCCATTTATTTCAGAGACAGAATACCATGGAGATATTGTAAATGTGTTACATATACAATGATTGAGACCCAGGAAGAAGAGAAGTTCATAGCTTAATTCGTGACAGTAGCCTATACAACGGCAGTATATCAGATGCAGAGAAACTGAAAGCACTGAAAATGTTGCGTACCTTTTGAAGCGCGACGAAGGTCTGGGAGAGGAGCCGGCTGTTGGCAGTCGTCCCCGTCTGCAAGGTGATAGACGTCTTCCCGAGGATCACACCCTCGAGGTGCGAGCCGGCGCCAGCGGTCACAGCCCCCGTCACCACCCACACAATGTTCGAGGCCAGCGCGCCGCCGGTAAGAACCATCTTCTTGGCTGCTGCGATGGTCAGTGTCCCGGAGACCTGGAAGATCCAGATCCAGGCTATACAACGACCCATCAGCTATGTTGGAGCGTAATGGGAAGGGAGGTTACTCACTGTCCGTGGCGCCGCCCGCGATGGTGACATCGCTGCCGATGCTGACCCCGGTGGTCCACTTGTAGAGCCCGGGGGCCAGAATGAGCCCGCCTATGGCGCCTGTTTGAGAGATGCGTGAGAAGAATGCACGAGTGTCACAACATAATGACACTGACCGCTGGCAAGATTGCTGAAATTCGGGTTCACGCGACCAGTGGCGTCGGTGAAGGCCGTACCCAGATCACCGATGGCGACAGTGAGGGTCGCCGGTGTGGGGACGGCGTACGATGCGGCGAAGAGTTTGCCGACAACTTGGCCCGAGGTTGAAAATTCACCAGTCGAATCGAGGGTGAGCGAGAACCCTGTGAGGGCGGCGGCTGCAATTGGGCTGACTGCTACGGACCCAGCTGGCGGAATGTCAGAAATTTTGGGGCAATTGAATAAATTCAAACATACTGATAACAGACGGTGGGACGGTCGAGACTCCGGTTTTGCGAGGATCGCGTAGTTGCCGGCGGTGCGCAGATTGACGGCGGCAGGGCCAATGGCAGCGACGCTACCAAGAGCAGCCTGTCCGCCCAAACTGGATCAGTGAAGGAAAATGTGGAGGAGGAACGCCCTCAGGTACCAAGAAGGAAATTGTGAAAAGGCTTGAGAGCATGGCAGTTGCTAAAGAGAGCTGAGCTGATTTGAGTAGGATTGGGTTGAAGCTGAAGACAGTAGCTGCTCTCGAAGAGCTTTTATATGTTTCTGAACATGAGCCATGCCGCGTCGGCTCCTCGGTTTGGTAGCATCGTCATACTTGAGACTAACATAGGCCATGGCCATGGGCCTGGAATTCTTCCGTTCTTGACAAGCAGACAGGCTCAGTGGAATTGGAAGGTCAAGGTACGGCGGGGAACTCGTCATTCTGTGGACATTTCTTGGGTCAGTTTTCGTCCGATAGCCACCGTGATTAGAATGTCTGGTAGCAGAGTACACGAGGGGATGCAGTGGTCATAAAGGGCAGGCGAGATCCCGTTCCTCGCTCGACGCTGGTGCATTCAGGAGGAGAGCAAGGCACACAGCTCTGATGACAACAGTCAACCGACACCGTTCCATTTCACCTGTCAACCTAATCAGCAAAGTCGAGGAATAGACCGTAATGACGTCTTACCACCGCATTCGTCGTCTCAACAACCGCACAAACCCCGAAGCCCGACAGAATTCGAATGCGACGGGCGCTGTTTCCCATCTCTGCTTCCAACGAACGATTCATTAGACAAGGGTAGAAGAATAAATAAATACCATGAGCTTCGCCCTACTATGTCCGGGGCAGACTGAAACAGGTCGTGAATAGCAGCGTCGGATATGATCTGCCAATGGTGCTCCCATTCTGCATCGTCGCCCTTCCGCAGCACAGCGTAACTCGGATCCGGTGCAAGCTCCGGAAAGCGAGCTAGCTGGGTCCAGCAGCCGCTACAGGGAGGCCAATTGATATTCTGCAACCACTGGAGCAGCCCTGGGATGAACAGCTGCATCTCCTCCACTGTCTCCACCAGCAGATCGAGCCTTCGAAGATCGAAAAGCCATGAAGTCGCATTTGCCGCAGGCTTGCGAAGAATCGAGGAACTCGATCATTTCCGCGCATCGCTCAGAGACGTCTTGACTCTTGTGCCAGCTCTGCCTCGTCGGACGTGTCGCCCGTCGTGTGAGTGCGGTGTGATACAGTTCAGGCTTGTCCTTTGGCAGCTCGTATAGAACGTTCCATAATATGCCAAGCTTCAACTGCCCAGCTTCAAGGCTTACTGCGGGCTCATCCAAAACGGAGAACAGGGCAGAACACA
This sequence comes from Mycena rosella, assembly GCA_029378255.1. Taxonomy (NCBI): domain Eukaryota; kingdom Fungi; phylum Basidiomycota; class Agaricomycetes; order Agaricales; family Mycenaceae; genus Mycena; species Mycena rosella. The sequence goes on from JARKIE010000763.1 coordinate 25,501, forward strand.
GAGAGTCGTCGCGGGGGTGCGCTGGCGGTCAAGCGGGAAACAAGAAGCTCGGATACACCCCCATCTTTTTTCCACACTGCGTCAGGGGAGAGTTGAGAGATGAA
>JARKIE010000764.1:0-25567 GCA_029378255.1 Mycena rosella
GCCCGCCCCAGCCCACTTAATCCGGATTCAATAATCTCTGCTTTCATCCCGGATTAATGTTCCAACGGCCGCGGATTAAACCAAGCTCCTATGGATTTTTTTGGGCCACGGGTTGGAAGCTCTTTCACCGTCTTTCTCGCTACCTCCTGGCTCTGTTGGCTGGTGGGTGGATGTGCGCGTCGGTGGGAAGAAGCACTGAGAGAGCGCGCACGCCCCGATTGCCGCTGGGCGCCCCTGTGATGCTGAGTCTCGTGCAGTTCGGAGGCGAGGGCGTTCGCGCTGATGCCTGAGGCGGCGAAATGGAGGACAGGCGGTAGTGCACGATTACGCCCGCCTGCGTGCGGCGGAATTTTCCTTTTTCCGCCATCTGTGGCTTTGGCGTTCGACGTCCTCTCCGCTCCTCGCTTCCATCCCCATACCGGTTCCTGCCGTCTCACCACCACGACCTCGCATCATGACTGACCTCTACAGTCGTTATCCACATAACCCATAACTCTCGGTCAAGCCCCGGAGCTATGGAGTTTCGAGACGTATGGGCTGGGAGGAAGCTTGCAATAAAAGGTTGGCGCGAGAAGATATTCATTATTTGAGGCGTTTTATTGCGTATTGAGACGCTCTAGAAAGCTAATCAGTAATAGAGGTCAGTGTTAGAGAATTGGCCTGCAGAATGAGCTCCAGATTACGGTCCCACAAGTCCCCGGCGGTCCGTGTGCCGGTTCCCAAAAATATGTGGTTGACACTAATCGTTCACTAGGCAAATTACCCGACGTCGGTAGCCTCACTTCAGACATGCAATCAAGCTCTTCCTCCGCCGGGCCTTACATATATCTCCGCCTTCCAATGATGCTCAAATGACCGAACTTACACTCAGTGAGTGATTGATATGCCGCATTCCACGGACATTTGTCCTGTCATTGGCATTTTACGGCGCGTGGGAGGTGCTCGCATGTCAACAGGGGAACACTTTATTCTTCTCATTCCTGGCTGGAGTAAATTGTGTCTCGCGTCTTTGGAGGTCTGAAGAAAGCACGGCGCGTCGTTGAATCCCGACTGATCACGGTCGCACAAGTCCCCGGCTGTCTCACTGTGCCGGTTCCCAAAAATCATGTGGTTGACAGTAATCGCGCACTTGGCAAATTACCGACGTCGGCGGCCTCAACCTCAGACAGCTTCAGACATGGATTGCGCTCTTCCTCCCCCGGCCCTTAAACTAAATATATCTGCGCCGTGAAATGACGCGTAAATGACCGAACTCCCACTCAGCGAGTGCATTCCACGGACGTTTGTTCTGTCGTTGGAATTAAGGCGCGTGGGAGGTGCACGTATGTCAACCGCGGAATGTCTGATTCTTCTGGTTCCTGGCTAGAACCGATTGTCTCTTACCTCTTTGGAGGGTCTTTCAGAGACGGATAAAAGCACCGCACGTCGATGAATCCTGACTTGAACACAAATCCCCACTGTTCAAACACTCATATAGACCTCAGTAAGATGTTCTCTAGCGTTCCCATGCTCATCACTTGCATTCTCATTGTGAGCTCTCCTCATGAACCCGCGCACAGATCCAACTGACCATTTCTGTCTCCGCAGACCCTTGCTGCCGCCCAATGTACCCCCCCGCCCCCTCCCCCCCGCTCCATTGAGTGCTGCAGCAGTGTCCTGCCATCGACCAGCACTTCTGCTATGGCTATCGCCGGAATCTTCGGTATCTCCCTCACCGGCGTCAATAATGTCGGCGAGTCCTGTACCACCGTCACGTTCGCCAGCCAGTGGTGAGAGTCCTTCATTGAAATTGTAATGGGTATTACGACTCACCACTGGATCACTCTCAAGTACCGGCAACCAGGCTGTCGAGTGCGACACTCCCGACCCGGCATGGCACGGAGTCATCGCACTCAACTGCGGACCCGTCCCTTAAATCCTCTTGACACAATGAGAGGCTCCGAGTCGCCTCCTGGGCTCGTGTCTTGAATTTTTCACCTGCTCCCCGATACTGTTGTAGTAATTGAAGCATTGATATCTCTGAGGCAAAATTCCCAGAAACGTCTTCGGGTTATCTTCCTTTAAACGGGTCATGATTCCACCCCTCGCACATGAAGAAAAAACGGCTAAATCCTCCCGTACAACGCTCCATTTAGACTGTTGTCAGATTTCAACCTTTACGTGACAAGTACTGAGAGGTGTCCCCGTCACAGTGTGTCGTAACTCTTGACAAGCCTTCTTTCGTTCCTGACGCTGGCTAGACTACGTTTGGAAACTGTGACAGAACCATATAAGCGCGCAGGGGGGCTTGGTTGAATTCTCACAGGAAGCCCGTCATTTCTAGCTCAAATGATCATGTTCTCCCAATTCTGCGTCGCTGTCGCCTCCCTACTCATTGTGGGTTCTCCTACGTTCTCACGTCGGGATTGTACTTAGGTCGGTAACCACAGACCCTTGCTGCCGCCCAATTACCTCCCCCAGTTCCTCCTCCTCCCCGCGTGCAAGAGTGCTGCTTCGCCGTGGTCCCGCCGAACAGCCCTACCGTTGTTTCTGTCGCGGGCCTCACATATCCTGTCTCACTGAGCCCGTGGGATTAAACTGCTCCCCCTCGTCATCCCCCGTCACCTGGTGAGATCTCTCCATGTGCATCGATTGTGCTTCACATACAGCATTACTCATGCCAGTTTTGAAATAGCGGCAGTGTTTCTGTAGAATTCGACGCCCCGGACCCAACATGGGATGGCCTTGTTGCTCTCAACTGCCTTCCAATTATCCTCTGAGTATCGCGTTCGGGATCTCTTCCCCCATGAATACTAGTAATACACTACTTCACTGTATTCCTGTACGTTTTGGTGAGCATGTCATGCGGCGTAATTATGATTTATGCGTTCTGCGCATTCAATTTGAGGACCAAGGAGATGGAGAAATTACCACATGAGAGATGATATCCTCGAGGTTCCTAGAAGACGGTTGGCGAGCCGGGAGTAAAGGAATCCGGAGCGAATTGGGGACTAAGCATTATAGCTGAAAGAAAGGCTACGCCGCAGTGTGATAAAAGTCTAGTTCTGCGGCGCGGTGAGACCGGGATCACGGATCAGGAGTTGTGAAGGATCTCAACGGAAGTCTCAAAAAGGAACGGCCGCTTGGCCGATAGTTGGCTGTCGCTTTTTATCGGCCGACGCCAGTCCACAATTTATGAAGGTTGCTGTCCAATTTTACATCTCCGTAAATACTCATTTTGAATATACGACGTGACGACGTAGCAGATCCGGGAAAAACGTCGTACACGTCGGAATGCTTTACCAGTCCTTGACCGAGTATCCAGGGTCACTATTGAGTTCAACAGAGACGCTTGGTAGGCTCGAGGTTGGCTGGGAATTCGAAGGCCGCCGGTTCGATCCCCGATGAAGGAGGACCTTGAACAGATCCTGGACGCCTTCAGAGACTCCACCGGTACCGTCAGATTCTTTTGTTGGCCCACGCGGATCTTAATCGCGGTCCCGTTATAGTGCTCTTGTCTGATAATGAACGGCTTGTATTAGTAGCAGTCGATGAAATCATGGGGCACGCACGGATACATCAGAGCATAACCCCTAATTACGTCCACGGTGAACGAGCCCGGGGTTTCCTGAAAGCGAATCGTGACACAGGCAGCCCCGGTTCAGTTGACCGGGATGGGGACGATGTTGCCTCCAACCATAGTGAGAAACGAGAGTTGAGTCTCATGGGCCTATTTATCTTGGGCTCAGTTCTGTGGGCAGACTGGTGGCTGTACACTCTGGAGAAAGCCAGGTGGCTTTTTTGCGATTTCCTAGACGGGAAGTGATGGGATCAAAGATTTTATATACAAAGATCGCGAAGGTCAGATCTACCCCTCAGTTTTTTTTCGGATTTGTTTTGGATTTTCTTTTTCTACATTCAAGAGTGTACAGCCACCAGTCTGCACACAGAACTGAGCCCAGGATAAATAGGGCCCTCGTCCTCGCGCTTACCTTCAACATGGCCTCAGCTTGGGTCGGAGCTTCGTTAACAAAATGATCTCCAAAATACCAGCTGAAGATGAGAGTAGTATCTTTAGATCGCTCGCTCCCTCTCCTTGCCTCGTTCAACAGTTCCTTATTGAAAATAACTATGTGGTCACAACCACGGATAAGAACTTAGGAATAGCTGTGTCCGAGCGGACATGGATCAGAGACAAGTGTCTCGAGCTTTTATCAGACGTAACGAACTACAAAGTGGGTCATCCGTTAATGGTAAAGGCCATTTTCGACACGCAATGTACTACAATGGAGCTTATTGCCTTGTACGCTGATCAGTACCTCCATTCTGGCCCACAACTCGGAAATTTCTTGCGGCATCTCATTACAGAGCCAGGAACCGACATGTGCTACCTGTGTTTCACAGGATTCCTAAAATTCATAAGGAACCCGTGAAGATGCGCCATATTGTGCCTTGTCACAGTGCCATCCAAAACCCTGTGGCCAAGTACATTAGTAAAAAACTCAAACCCCTTATCCAGTCAGCGCCTACCATCTTGCATGGTTCCAAAGACCTGGCGATAAAATTGAGTAAGCTTAAGTTGACCCCACGACGTCAGTACTTTATTGTTACTGGCGACGTTGTCGCCTTTTACCCCAACGTCGCTACATCACATTGCCTAGATATCACTACGCACATGTATGAGGAATTTACGTATGGTGGCAAAGCCTCAACAGAAGACGGACTCCATGATATGGAAATGTTCATTAAATGTCTTAATGTGGCCAACGAAAATCTTTTAATGTGATTTGAAGATAAAGTCTATAAACAACAGCAAGGCCTTGCAATGGGCATTGCTTGCGCTCCGGACCTAGCCAACCTTTATGGTTGCTGGCACGAGCAAAAGACTAAAATTCTCGAGCACCCGTTAGTACCATTCTACGGGCGCTACATCGATGACTGCTGTGCTATTGTCTACGCCTCCTCTGAAGCGGAAGCCCTACAAATAACCTCAGTTGTCAAATTCGATGGTTGCACTATTGAATGGAACGCGTCCCCTCACTTTCAAATGTTCTTGGACATGACGCTCTACGTGGATCACCACAGAAAGCTGCAACACATGCCATACTGCAAGTCGTGTTCCCATCAGGAAAGAATTCCATGGATATCTCACCATCCCCTCGATGTAAAGAGGGGAACCTTTATTGGAGAAATGTCCCGGTTATCCAGGCTATGTAGCCTTTATTCTCACTACATTGATGCCGCTAAGAGCCTTTTTGCTCTATATGCAAAGCGTGGCTACCCTCAAGACCTTGTTAACAAGTGGGTCTCAGATAACTTTACAGAATGATGGAACAGGCACTTAGCAGTTAGCAATAACTCGAAAAGTGCTCCCGAAGAGGTTCTTGTACTGAAATCCCGATTTAACACGGCCTGGAATTACTTTTCCGCAAAGGAATTAGGAGATACCATCCTTGGATTTTGGTGGCAGTGGATTACCGCTGCCGAAGCTAATGCTTTCAGCATTAGATACCCCAAGTTCAGCAGCAACACTGGTGATTTAGATGTGATGTACGAATCATCGAGCACTCTCGTTCACACTGATGATAGCCCAAGGTTGATGCCGGATGTAAGGAAAATCAATATCCTACAACGTCGAATGATTGTTAGTTGCAAACACACTAGGAATCTTTTCGACTTGACCAGTCTTTGGAAAAAGACGGTCATCTCCAAGTTCGAACACGATGCTACAGACCCTGATCAGAACTTAATGGACGTCGACGACTTGTCGTCTGACGATTCAGATGTCACTCCTCAGGACTACGTGTGTCAACCATTGGGATATCACGACTAATACCAGTAGGTGTCTCATTACTGTACAGGTGAAAACCGTCGGTTGTAGAACTTTTCTCTTGAAGGCGAAGGTGAACGCAAGTGAAATTTCTACTAACAGGTCGAAGGTGACACGAACTAACAATAGTACACCTATACTGGAGAGCAACAATTCCTTCACAGCGCACTTATGCCCTTGTATGTACCTCAATTTCTGTGTTTCACAGACAGTATTAACCGAGTGTTACAGCCTAACCCTTACCCTAAACCGTAACACTAACCGTGAGTACTATTCCTTAATTGGAATGGCTTCACGTCGCTAACAAGACATTTGTTCTAGCTAACCCTAATGTCAACCCCTAACAGGTAAAGTCCTAGGGTCTTGGCACCTAAGAACTTATGTAAGCACGTGCCTGAGTAACATCCTGTGACATTGTCACAGGTATGGGCTGCTAGGCCCAGACTCAGGTCAGATGACCCTTAGTAAGATGAGATTTATCATGCTTAGTGATAAAGCTTGGCGCTTATTGAGAGGCTGACTGAGCCGATGAGTAAGAGAATTAGTGATCGCCAAGACAATTAGTAAGGCGCTCAATAAGCATTATAAATGAGAATGAGCAAGCAGGACCTGAAGAGCTTATAAGCAAAACAGGTTTGGAGTTGGATCCCCATCCTGTTGTCCTTGCTTCTGCAACAAGCTCCCTCATGTGTTTTAGACATCAACCACCCTAACCCTAAGCGATGACTAGGACTATGAAAGCAATGAAGGAGGGTGGTGGGTAAAAGGTTGGGGCAATGATGTAGAAGGGGGATGGGTAGATTCCATGTGGGCGGGTGAAATGAAAGACGGAGGTGGAAGGGGAAGTCCTGCCAACAAAGGCACAACAAGCCAAAAGCCTGACAGCCCAAGCAGCTGCGCTTAGCCCAGGCCATATCCCCACATCCTTTGCCACAGCCTTGTCCGGAAGCGCCATCCAGTGCGCGCCAAACGGCACTGCCGGCGTGTCGAGGAACCACCAAAAGAGGCGGATGTGTGCAGGAGAAAGGCGGGGTCCGTCAAAGTGACGTTTCTGTGCAGAGGGAGGGAGTGTTGTGCTGATGGGATGCGCAAATGAGAGAGGAAAGAAAGAAGAAAGAATTTGCGGAGGGTGATTCTGCCTGCTGACACAGTTCGAATTCCCCACCGTGCGGCGGACGAACACGGGGACAGCATTCACACACACCCATACGTGCGGCTCCGGCGTGCATATCCTGCAACACTATCCCAGTCTCACATCATAACATCACCCCCACCCCAAAAACGCGCTCATGCAAAGCTCCATTGTATGCTTCATCAAAGTGGGCAGCAATGCCCAGGGGGTACTACACCGGCCTCCCGAAACACCCTGCGCACAAGCGTACCACAGTGCATGCCAGAGGACTCGCGGCGAATCTGGAGATGATTCCCAAAATGGAAATCGATCCGTGAGCGCGAAAGCGCCAAGCACTGGTCTCATTGGCATCGGCACACGACAAGGTCGTCCCACTCCAAATGTGCCGCCTGCACATGAACGGAAATGAAAAGAAAAGGAGAATAGAATAAAATAAAGAAACTCACCAACCCACACGGATAAGCTGGCCCTGTGACCGGCGGTGAAATCTTTCGATTTCGCTGTTCTAAGCAGGAGCTTCATATAGAATAAAGGCCATATCACTCACTATGAGCTAGGATGAGGTCCGAGTTGCTGGCTAAGGATGAACACATGTGCAAGTAGCTCTATTGCTTACTTGGGGATGACGGCCACCACAATGGGTCAGATTTGTCAAGTCAAGTACTAGTCTATTAGCTAAAGGTGTTCTTACCATCCTTAACCAAGGGATTGGGAACAACCCGCATGTATCCTATCAAGGGCATACCAATGCACTCCATTCAGACTATGGGACTTATCAGGGGCACGTACGAGGGATCCAATAAGGTTGCAGAACGGCTCTAGATAATAGAACCGTGCACGGCTCAATAGTCCGAACAATTCCGAAGATCCGATGATGCCAATCACGGAAATCACCGATCTGAGCACGGAACAGAGATCTGATGTCGGAGATAGTACTGAGCCCTTGGCCCGTGATGCCAGGACTCGCTTTGACCAGGGCTGAAGGGTTGACTAATTGGGCGACTTAAGGGTTGATGGACCAGGGCTCGGTGGAGCTGGCACATGGATTAACCGCCCAGGGCACATACATGCTATGGCACAATTCCCCTTCCAATCTCCCAGATTATCTACCAAAATATACCATTTAATCGTAACTAATTACCAACAGGGCTATTTCTTGAGCTATTACTGCTCATCACCCCGATATATCCGTGTTCCGTTTATCTGTTTGTACTAAAAGTCGGTTTCGGAATCATTTCCTTATTTAGAACGCCAGTTTGTATAAATACCTGTAGAAAATAGTGGGAACGCCAGTAGATCCTACCCTTCCTCTTCAGTGAGCATGAGCGTGAGCTTGAGCACACAGGGGACATCTAGCATCTATTCGGAACACCTTCAGAAAGCTTATAAAGTTTCCTTTTGTTGTTTCTGTTGCAATATATAGTGTTGGATATTTGTGAAGTGATATAAGACAAGACCAGAACAGAACAGACCAGAACAGAACAGAACAGACCAGACAGGACAGGACAGGACAGGACAGGACTCGCTTCGTTAAAAATCAGATACTGTAGGAGCTCAACTTAAGTCTGGGGCAATTCTATCGTCAAAGCTACTTAAGTCCTGAGTAACTTAAGATCTCCATTAGTACCCAACTACGTGCTAGAAACCACCTGTATGGGTGTAACTCAGACTTAAGTTTCGAGCAACTTAAGATCAACACTAGTACTTAACTACGCCCTTAACACCTAGGTCAGCCGACTCTTAAGTTCCGCCCCAGATCTTAAGTCACTGCATCACTTAAGTGCCAAGGAACTTTAGATTATATATACGTCCGATCAAAAATACAAAAAAGAAATATAGCATGAGATACTGAAATTTATGCCGGAACTGAAGTAGTTACGCGGATTTGAGTACCAGCAGGTCTCAAGTTATATGCAAACTTCAGTTCCGTAGATCAAGCGACCAAGACCTGGGAATTTCGTACCTCTTTGCCTGGCCTTTCACCGGAGACTTTGGAACATACACATACCTGAGACTGATTAGAAGACTTGATGCGCAGACAATGTCTTAAAAACTTACCGGGGTTTCCCTTTCGGCTTTTGCGCATCCTCCACCTTCTTCGCCTCGCGTTCCAATTGGGCTTCCTATGCGTGCAGATAAGAATTTTGTATCAGACGGGCTAGTCAATGCTTACCTGGGGTGTTTTGCGCGTTCTCGCAGCGCGTCGACTCCCAGACCCTTCAGCTGCTGGGACTTCAGGCTCTGGGATGAGCTGCATGTCCGCCTTGCGCTTCCTCCCTCGCTTCTTCGGCGGTTCGTCGTTTTCGACTTCCGGCACATGAGGCGCAGTTCCGGGCGGCGGTGACGGAGGGCGCGAGGGAGGGTCCGCGGGCGGCGACGGAGAGCATGAGGCAGGGTCCGCGGGCGGTGACAGAGGGACAAAGGAGGGCCCACGGGCAGCGATGGAGGGTGCAAGGGAGGGTCCGCGGGCGGCGATGGAGGGGGCGAGGGAGGGTCCGCGGGTGGCGACGGAGGGCGCGAGGGAGGTGGAGACACTGCGGCCACCTTGCGAAAGAACCCTGAGGTCCCAGCGCCCGCGACCGACGCCAGCATCTTGGCCAAGTTGTACCACTGGCCGCCCGCCAAGTCCGCGAGCCCAGTGACACTGAAGCCGCCGAACCCCGGCGGCAACTTGGCACTGTCGTAATACGAGTCGGGCATGGTGGCAATGGCTGCTCACGGTATTTCTTCAGTCCCAAATACAGCTTCTGTGGTGTTGGTTAAGTCAATAGTATGAGCAGATCCTGGGCACCACACACCATATGAATCCCCCAGAAAACTAGTCACCGTCTTCCCGAGCACTTTGAGAGATGTCTCGTCTAGGGTCTCGACGCTGACAGGAAACACCGACGACGCTAACTTCGCCACATCTTCACCGGTCAACATATAATCTGCATGCATACGTCAGAACAGCTCAGCGCATAGATTCTGAGTCCTACCTTTGAGCGGCTGTTCCACCCACGCATACATGGCGTTGATGCTGTCTTTGACGACCTGCGTGTATTGTTTCTCGAACATTTCGCGGACCCGAATGTCCCTGGGTATGGCTTTCACCCTGCTCCAGCCGTTAGTCACACGTCAAGCATCTGAATAAACACTTGCCACTCGAATTTCAGCTCCCCCTCTTTGCTCAGCCATCCCATTAGCATGGTGGCAACAAACGGGCGAAACTTGTGGCTGGCATGGAGGCTGTCGACCATGCGCTTAAAAGCCACTTGGCACTAGCTTTTGACGCCTGTCAAACTGTTAGTTGTGAAGGGCGCGACATGATAGAAAAGACTTACTCGACCCAGTCAACATTGTCTTCGGTCGCCGTGGCAGCGTCCCATAATGCTTCATCCTCTTTCTGCCACAGCAGGAACTCCGCTTTACGAAACTTGCCACCGCCATTGGGGCCAGATAACGTCTTCGAATATTCGTGAATCTCATCGTGGCGATCGTCACGGAACTCATTGTGGCCAGAGTAGGTAGTGAGACCAAGCAGCTTTGCCAATGCGGTAGCATCGGAGGGGGGTTCCTCAGCGGCGTCGACTGGCTTAGTCGCATTGGCCTTGCGTTTGTCGGTGCTTCGCTTGTTACTGATGACTTTTTGAATTGCCTATCTTGCTCGTCAGAGGTGGTTAAGTCAAAGAAAAAAAGTCAGTGCTTACAATTGACCACCCTGCCTTGGTGTAACCGCACAACTCAGTTCCACAACCACCGTGGTCTTGCTCCTCGTTGTTGTTGTCATTGTCGTTGTCATCGGCCGCTGCGGTGGCCTTCCTTTTTTTCGAATGCTGCTGTTTCCAGGTGGCGACGAGCCCGGGGAGGTGAGCTTCCTCCGTGGCATCCTCCGGCCGTGGTGTGTGCTGGAATGCCTTGGTGTCAAAGGCCGACGTCTTGACATTCTCGTAAAACTGGAGAGCAGCATCGCAGCTCAGGCTCGGCAGATCGACACTGCGGACCGCGATGTTGAGGATCCAGCTGCACTGGTGGTCATTCAGCTGCGGCACGGTGGTTTCCTCGCCCTCTGTTTTGGCAACCATTCCCAGCGCGGGGAACGGCATGATGTCGGGAACGGCGGAGGGGTTGTAGCGCTTGAACATTTCTTTCGGTGGTTTAGCTTGCTTTGTGTGTACCATTGTGGACAGAGGGCAAGGCAAGGGGGGAGAGGGGGGAGGTGGTGATGGTTTCGTTGGTGGTGGTTCAGGGTCAAGAGGCAAGCGAGGGCTGGCACCATTGTTGTGTTCTGCGACTTGAGTTTCTGGCCAGATCGGGAAGCCCAAAAAGGAAATTGTGCTTTGACGCGCCACCAGTACACGTAAGCATCCTGACCAAAGTGTAAGTTGCGGCTCCCCAACTCACGATTGGCCACTTACCTCGCTTGGGACAATAGAGCTTGAGTTCTTGCCCAAACTGAACAAACAGACTCCAAAAAGGCAACGACCTGGCCACTGACGAGTATATAAGTTGCGGTCCTTGAACTCAAGATCACACCATACCTTTGCTCCCCATGGCTACCCATATATCTCCCCAAGAGACACACCGTCTCTTTAGGCCCATCAATCGACCCAACTTGAAGATTAACGTCCATCAGCGCGCTGGTCTCCGAAAGGTCCTCGAGCTTGTCCATCCTGATGAGCTGCAGGCCGTGTTTGGTCAGCCCCCACAGCTCCAAGTGGGAATAGGAACAGGATATACCTATAGGGAGTTCGGCAAGATCAAGACAGCTTTTGTGTGTATTTCCATCCATCTCTTGCCATCGACGTGGGCCACTGACCAGCCACCAGGTGCGCAACGGTGCCCTTGTATCCCGAGAGACCTCCCCTCCCAATGCCGCCACTCAACAACGTCTGCAGGTGTATCTTGAAGCATACAGGACCTAAACGACTACCGCGTCCCCAATTCACACGCGCTCTCCGTCCTGCAGGATGCAGACCAGGCATGGCACGACTGGGTTGTGCCGTACCTTGCTGCTCGCAATATGCCCGGCCGTCCCGCCTGGGCTTTGCAGCCACTCCCCGGGCTGCAGATGGTGTCTCGCGGCCCCCACACCGTACCTGCACCCTGACAGGCGCCGACTACTCCCTGCCACATGCGCGCTCCAGACATGGAAGCCGCACCAGTGCCCAGCACTCCCCACAGCGCACGTGCTCCAGGCGTAGAGGCCGTGCCCAGCACTCCCCACACGCTCATTCCCCAGTCAGCTCCCACCGCGCTCGCTCCCCAGTCGGCCCCCGCCTACGGCCTATCATCATCCCCGATTCCGATGACAATGCTGCTCCGCACCGCCCCCAGAAGAGGAGATTCTTGAGTGTGATCAATATATCTGACAGCGAAGAGGATGTCGCATGCCCGCCCAAGAAAATGTGATTCTTGGGCGTTGTAGACTTGACACATTAGACTTCAAATCGATTAGGCCACGTCCAATACTTAGCTTTAATGACTTACCTCAATAAATTCCTTGTTTTTCACCTGCTCGCAGAGAAAATTCTGGGGTGCGATCCATATATCTGACAGCGAAGAGGATGCTGTGCGCCCGCCCAAGAGAATGCGATTCTTGGGCGTTGTAGACTTGACGCATTAGACTTCAAATCGATTAGGCCACGTCCAATACTTAGCTTTAATACGACTTACCTCAATAAATTGCTTGTTTTTTATCCTCATACTAGAACGCCATCCCGAGCCCTGTCGATGTGGTTCTGCATCTGTAACGCCATGTCACTGGGGGGCGCCATCGTGTTTCCGGGTCGAGAGAACATTGTTTGAAGGGAATAATACAAGGATGTATGTACCAAGCACATGTAATCTCTGTAGGAGATGAAAAAAGAGCCCGTTTATGTATCTAAAAAAGAGACTGTGGGGGTTGGGGTACGTAGAAGGGCCATTGGGGAAGAAAAAAAGCCGCGCCAAGGGGCCAGTCCATCAGAGACGGACCCGACATGAAGTCGGCCGGGCTGGCATTAAGCCGTGCCCAAGCCGTGCAGGCCGACATGAAGTCGTGCCTGCATGGCGGGAGGTCAGGTCGTCTTGCGGGCCTTGCAGTCCTTTGTTGCAGGTGGGCTGTGGAGGCGAGGAGGGAGGCGGGAGGCGGGGCTGGGAGTGGGAGGAAGACAATTGTGACAGGGTTTGTGATGGAATGGTTTAGGGCCGGTCCATCACGAGCCTTAATCTGCTTCTGTTTCTCACCACCACCACCTTCCTTTGAATTAAAATTAAAATTACATTTGTGATTGTATATACATTAAAATTACATTATGCTAGCCAACAGCGCTCAAGATGTAGTCCAAAACACACACAAAAAAAAAACTACAGTTCGCCCTCCTCCTTCCCGAGATCATGCTCCAGACACAGCGGGACAACAGCAGCGCGACCAAAGAACTCCCAGAACACTTGTGTGTAGTAGCGGCACACAGCGTGTTTAAGGCTCTCCATCTGCACTACGGTCCACTGTGCAGACAGGTTGGCGCGCTCAAGGATTGTGGGTTGGTGAGTTTTTGTCTTCCATCCGAGCATGAGACGTGCTGTTTGTTGGGCGTAGAGATGGCGGTCTTCGAGCTTTTCCGCAGCCCAACCCAACTGACTGAAGTGTAATGGCGCACCGATCAGCATAGAGCCTGCAAAGCACCGCTTAACTTGATCCAGCCGCTCCTGGCCCGACGCCCATCTGTCCAGGGTGCAAACTCGAAACAGAAGCCGGTCTCCGCAACCTGCCAAACGATTTCGTGGGTCTCCACAACACTGAACTCGGGACACAACTCCGGGGCCACCGGGAGGACACCTTCGATGCTGGCGATGTTGCACGCGGTGAGCGCTGGGCGTAGGCGCTCCTCTAGTCTCGCGCCCCGTTTGTACGTTCTGGAGTTGGGGTGGCCACGCACGGTGACAAGGCCTTCGAGTATGTCCTTCCACTCCTGGGTGCTGAGGAGCTGAGCATCGTACCGGAGCATCCAGATGAAACAGTCCACAAGCAAGTTCCAGTGATGGAGGAACATGTGGCGCCGGAGGGGAGTCCCGTAGACCAGCAAGGCGGGTTCGGGAAGTACATATCACGTGTCCACTTCCTCATCCTTAGACGGCATGACCGCCCGATCCACTGCCGCCAGTGCATTGGCCCAGGCGACAATGGGCGGCAGCATGTGCGGAACGTCCAAGCGAGCGAATCTGTCGCTCTCATTGGGGGTGGGGATCATGCCGCCCCAAGCGGCAGCAGTCAGGCGGTGGGCTGGGGTGGCAGTCATGCGCGGAAATTCTTCTACAACGCAATCAGCAATATACTTCAGTAATACGATTAAAAGCACATACTCTTCCTGCCGTTCTTCCCACCGTTCTGCCGGCCGTTTGGGGGCCTCTTTGCTGGGTTTGGATTCTGCTGGGGGTCTAGGCTTCCATTAACGACGCGTACCAGTTATTCGCCGGTAAAGCACGTACATGGCTGGGCACGATGCGGCTGCTTGTCTGACCGCATGGCAGATCGCGACCCGCCGGCAACAGGAAGGGCTGGAATGGGAGCGTCGGCACCAGGGAACGACGCGCAGGGGCGGGTGCTGGTTTTGCAGGGGTCCCGATACCACGGGGCTTCCCGGGCTGCACGTTGGATCTCCGCTATTTTGGCCAGCATTGTGTTGTCGCTGTATAAAAATGGTGGTGCGTCGTGGACGTGTGCCTCGGGGTCATAGAGATTGGCGGTGGGCTCGCGCAAAGGCACGACCTCCAATATATTCTCCTCGTTGAGGACATAGCATGGGTGGAGAAACCAGCAAGGGCAGCCCGCAACCCACAGCTGCTGAGCAACACTAGGGACTGAGGTGAACACGCCAACAAAACACCTGATAGTTCTGTGGTCCATGGGGCTAGGGTTCAGATAATCGTTGATTTGCCCCTTGTGAATGGTCATGTATTTGTATAGGGCGTCGAGCTCGAGGAATGCGCTTTGCAGCGAGGCGACTGTGAACATCATTTTGGGGAAGGTGGTGGGGAGCGATCCGAGCTGCTCAAGGTACATGATGATCTGCTGTATGATGTGCCCAAACAGATCTATGGCGAGGGCTGGTGCGAAACCAGCACCCGCCCCTGCGCGTCGTTCCCTGGTGCCGACGCTCCCATTCCAGCCCTTCCTGTTGCCGGCGGGTCGCGATCTGCCATGCGGTCAGACAAGCAGCCGCATCGTGCCCAGCCATGTACGTGCTTTACCGGCGAATAACTGGTACGCGTCGTTAATGGAAGCCTAGACCCCCAGCAGAATCCAAACCCAGCAAAGAGGCCCCCAAACGGCCGGCAGAACGGTGGGAAGAACGGCAGGAAGAGTATGTGCTTTTAATCGTATTACTGAAGTATATTGCTGATTGCGTTGTAGAAGAATTTCCGCGCATGACTGCCACCCCAGCCCACCGCCTGACTGCTGCCGCTTGGGGCGGCATGATCCCCACCCCCAATGAGAGCGACAGATTCGCTCGCTTGGACGTTCCGCACATGCTGCCGCCCATTGTCGCCTGGGCCAATGCACTGGCGGCAGTGGATCGGGCGGTCATGCCGTCTAAGGATGAGGAAGTGGACACGTGATATGTACTTCCCGAACCCGCCTTGCTGGTCTACGGGACTCCCCTCCGGCGCCACATGTTCCTCCATCACTGGAACTTGCTTGTGGACTGTTTCATCTGGATGCTCCGGTACGATGCTCAGCTCCTCAGCACCCAGGAGTGGAAGGACATACTCGAAGGCCTTGTCACCGTGCGTGGCCACCCCAACTCCAGAACGTACAAACGGGGCGCGAGACTAGAGGAGCGCCTACGCCCAGCGCTCACCGCGTGCAACATCGCCAGCATCGAAGGTGTCCTCCCGGTGGCCCCGGAGTTGTGTCCCGAGTTCAGTGTTGTGGAGACCCACGAAATCGTTTGGCAGGTTGCGGAGACCGGCTTCTGTTTCGAGTTTGCACCCTGGACAGATGGGCGTCGGGCCAGGAGCGGCTGGATCAAGTTAAGCGGTGCTTTGCAGGCTCTATGCTGATCGGTGCGCCATTACACTTCAGTCAGTTGGGTTGGGCTGCGGAAAAGCTCGAAGACCGCCATCTCTACGCCCAACAAACAGCACGTCTCATGCTCGGATGGAAGACAAAAACTCACCAACCCACAATCCTTGAGCGCGCCAACCTGTCTGCACAGTGGACCGTAGTGCAGATGGAGAGCCTTAAACACGCTGTGTGCCGCTACTACACACAAGTGTTCTGGGAGTTCTTTGGTCGCGCTGCTGTTGTCCCGCTGTGTCTGGAGCATGATCTCGGGAAGGAGGAGGGCGAACTGTAGTTTTTTTTTTGTGTGTGTTTTGGACTACATCTTGAGCGCTGTTGGCTAGCATAATGTAATTTTAATGTATATACAATCACAAATGTAATTTTAATTTTAATTCAAAGGAAGGTGGTGGTGGTGAGAAACAGAAGCAGATTAAGGCTCGTGATGGACCGGCCCTAAACCATTCCATCACAAACCCTGTCACAATTGTCTTCCTCCCACTCCCAGCCCCGCCTCCCGCCTCCCTCCTCGCCTCCACAGCCCACCTGCAACAAAGGACTGCAAGGCCCGCAAGACGACCTGACCTCCCGCCATGCAGGCACGACTTCATGTCGGCCTGCACGGCTTGGGCACGGCTTAATGCCAGCCCGGCCGACTTCATGTCGGGTCCGTCTCTGATGGACTGGCCCCTTGGCGCGGCTTTTTTTCTTCCCCAACGGCCTTTCTACGTACCCCAACCCCCACAGTCTCTTTTGTAGATAAATAAACGGGCTGTTTTTCGTCTTTCGCCTACATATGATGTGTTACATACCTACTTGTACTATTCACTGAATTATGATTTTTGACACGGAAACACACCCAGTACGTGTGAACGAGCTCCGCCAAGATCGACTACTCAAAGAATTTTTACAGGACGCTGTGTGGCCGGCATCAATCGCTTTCATCATACACCAAAGTGTGGTATTTTCTTTCGTTGTAACTCCCTCGCAATTGACTGACTTTTACAGGTAGCCCTCCCTCACCCCTCATTCGCCAGCATGAAGCAAACCCTTGTGTGCAGAGCCGAGCGCATAAAGGGCAAGGAGCCGAGCAAAACATGTCTTGCCATCATACACCGTTAACTTCCACACAGGTCCGCAGTGGCCAGCATCATCCGGACACACTCACTGACTCCCAGCCAGATTCCACTGCCCGAAAAGCTGAGGAGCGCTACATCGGAAACCCGAGCCCAACGCGATCTGTGCCACCAGCGACTGTCTTTGATGTTCTGGCGGACTTGGGCCCCGACGGCCTGCCCCTACCGTTCCTGGACGCGACCAAAGAGGCTCCGGGTGCAGTGCCCGCGTACGAAACTACTACACCACGCGGTGAGAAGGGTGCAAGGACAGGACAGGTGCATTTTGTATTTTTCAAGCACCACAGTTCGGCCAGTTCAAGATCATTGCAGCTTGTAGCTCATATGGACGAACTCAAGGCCCAGGAACTGGCTTTCCTCAAAATACTTCTATCCCTCCATCACCATTCGCAACTGCTCACGCCCTACGCTTGCGCATTCTCATGGCTGCGGACGGTCACGTGCAGCGAATGCCTGCAAGCAGAGTTGTTGTGTCACCAGTGCTGGCTGGACAAACACAGGACAAGGCCCGCACACTGGGCGTTGGTCTGGAACAAGAAGGATCTCTTTTTCGAGAAACATGACTTCAGTTGAGTTGTGAAGAACACTGTCATCAGGCTCGGCCACTATGGTCGGCGGTGTCCCGACGCGGACCCGGGACAGACATTCACGTTGGTGGAAACGAACGGGATCCATGCCACCACTGTTTCTTTCTGCAGGTGCAAGACACGAGATGGGAAGTGCGGCGCCCCGCAATTTCAGCAACTGTTGGCGGCCGGTATATTCCCCGGGAGTGTGAAGGACCCCAAAACAGGCTTCACTCTGGGGCTGCTGGAGTCGTATCGCCGGCAGCAGAACCAAGGGAAAGGTTCAGCATACAACTTCGTGCTTGTCCTGCAGCGAATGGCTGATCCATTCTTTGCGGGCACAGTTCCGGTACATTTTTCTCGGTTTCGCGGTTGCAGCGAGGAGACTGACAATAGTTTTAGGATATATACCACAACTTCCTCGCGATTACGTGATTTCATCAGCACCTCGAGCTTATAATGGCACGCGGGCATGCACACGGGCTGAACGTCGCGCTCCCCGGCGAAGTCGATCGCCCGTACCCGAATCGCCCTAGCGGATACCTTGGGATTCAATGTGCAGCATGTCCAGAACGAGGCGTCAACATCCCCTTGATAGTTAACGTACCAAACTATCTTCGGTGAGCGGCGAGCACGAGTTAGTCACAACAAGATGATTCTAATGATTAGCAGACACCTGGTTTCACAACATTTCACGCTGGACAGTAACTTCAAAGCCAACCTTTTCTTCAAACGCGACAACAGCAGCAACACGGCGCTGACAGACGGCAAGATGTATCTTCCCCGACAATCAGAATTCGACGCGATAGCTAAGATGTACGTGATCCCAGACAAAGATAAGGTATTTGTTCCTTCTTCAACGCTTTTACTCAGCACTGAAATAAGCACAGGAAGTACCGTGTAAAGCACATATCGGTTCTATCCGGCACCAGGGACAAGTGAAATATGGGAATATGGCCGTCAGTGGTGTCGTCGCCTGCGCGTGCGATCATGCCGTAGCGGGGTCATTTTTTGACATGCTGAATGGGGAAGCATAAGTTTTCCCCTCTGTCCGGGCGCTAAATTCGAGTCTCATGGATGGGAATAGTTTCGCGCTGGGTACTGTCGCACAGCGCGAGCAGATGAAGCGCACCAACTCACTGCCGCACCCACCTGAGTCAAGGTCGCCCACCACCATGAGCTACGACAGCTATTGCTCGTTTGTGGTGAACATGGTCAAATGCGCGATCACGCTTTACCCGGAGGAGACTTGGCTTCACGAGCTGCTAGCAGCGGCGGAAGGCCAGATCCCGGCGGACCACATCAACGGGCATGGGCCCGATTGCCAAGTCGTGTGGCAGGCTGTCTATTTTGGCTGCCGGGCGCACTTCCACGGGGAGACGACGAAGATGATTTGAGCGTTTCTGAATCCCCTGGGGTCTTCCATGCGCCAAATGACTGGGGCGGCGCGTCACGACATCATCAACTTTGTGATGGACGCGTAGAACACGCTGAAGGTACTGGGTCAAGGTATGGGTGCATCATGCAGTTCAGTGACGCCGCTGACAAGTATTTGGCAGCGGAACTTCTTGCCACCGAGCGGCTTGACGCGCTTCGGCTCTTCGAGCTCCACATGGCCGTGATGGCGGATCTAAGCAGGCAGCATGCCTCTGAGTCACTGGGTGGTCGCGACTGTCATGAATTAGCACCATGGATGCCCACGGCAAACCTCGAAGTGTGTATCAGCACGAGATGACGAGAAGTATGCTTGGTTGACTTTTGACGCGGATTCGAGCCCACAGATTCTAGTGCTGACCATCGAGGATGTGCTGGCATCTATGATTGCTCAAGAGCAAGATGAATTGAGGGGCGACGACGCGTACAGGGCGAAATCCTCGGTGGCACAGTGGATTCATCACGGAATAAAGATTCAGCGCCAGCAGTAAGTATTTCTCGTAATGTCGTGGGTCCAAGCAGGTCTAATGCGCGGTGACCCAGAGTCTTTCTCATCGCGCTTCTGAATAGCCATCAGGAGCACCCGTTGCAGGACACCTGGGAGACCATCAAGAAGCTGCGTGACTCCCTAAATTTCGATCTCAAGAAATTCAGGGAACGGCAGCAGGAGATATATCCGTGTCTCACACTGAGCACGCTGGACTTGGACGAGCCGGAATTGACGGTGATCCAGCTGCCCTCGTATCGCATCAAGCATGGACAGCAACCGGCAACCAGCGTCGATGCCAAGGACCTGGACTCACGGCTGCGGGATGCTGAAATCGAGCTGCGGTGTACTGAGGCGCGCAGCAGTATTCTGCTCGTTCAAGATGCCTCATTGGCATTATCGGCGGTGAAGAAAGCACGGGAGATGGACTACCGAGGCCAGGCGGGGATCACGCGCTTGCAGCGAAACCTCCAGAAGGCGGAGCTGAAGAAGTTCCGAGCTATAGGCTACATGAAGTCCCCATGCACAACCAAACGTCTCAAGGATATCGTTTTGAGCAATGTGGTGGTGGACTCGTCGTTGTCATCGGCTTCTGGGCTGAGGACAGCGACCGGGAAATTTCGCCATCTAAACTGGCGAGGAGTCATTAGGCGAAGCGCAGAAGGAAGAAAAAGATGAAGGTGAAGAAGGGGGATGGCTGGATATGGCTGGAAAGCTGGACGAGGGCAGCGGTGACAGGCAACGACACGAAATTGGCAGAGTACAAGGCTGAAGATGAGTATTCCAAATTGGGAACGGGACGGATTACTATATTGGGACTGACACAATTCCAGGTGCGAGAGTGCAGTGGTTCCGCACCGAAGCGGAGATCTACCGCTGGCTGGAGCAGTACGAACGCAAGCACGCTGAGCTCATGCGCGTCATCGAGAGGTTCGGCTGCAACAGCGTGGTGTGGGCGGGACTGGCGGATCGGGAGCAGAAACAGAATGGAGTACACGGTGCAGTGTCGTTTGCTCGGATGCAAGCAGCCATGTACGGGCAGCTCCAGCACAACGCCCAGGTGATCTTCAAGAGTGTTGAGTCAGGCGCACATGCCGATTGGGTGTTAGTTGCGACCTGCGACAAGCTGGTGATCAAGATCGACGTGTGGCGCGATCTAGTATTCAACTGGATGGATGAACTGGTGAGTGCGATGGTTTATAATTTCCACTAGTGTTTATTGACTACACTACGTATAGGGTATACATAGAGCATACCGGGATTTTTAGCTGGCCTGCGCGTGGATAGATCACGGTGAAACGGTGCACCTAAGTATGGCCATGCCTAGGACTAACTGAGATGCTGCTATGAAACAGACACCAAAACCAACCAACACACACACCAACAACACAACCAATATGAAGTGCTAACAAGTAAGTTCGGGTCGTCCTGAAGTATACAGGTAAGATTTAGCTCCTCAAGGGGCATTGGGACAGAGATCAACTCAAAGTTGTTCGAATAGAACTGTCCTAGGAGCTTCCAGTAGTTGCAAACTACCAAACTTGGGGTTCCCGGGCCACGGAATGTGGGGGTGGGAGAGAGATAAAGTGTCCTAGGACTGCCAATAATGGGGCCTAGGGGTCTGGGAACTCCGACCAACCTGCTAAACGGGGTTGATTCCAAGAGTTATCTACGACCAGCCTGCTAAACGGGGCTGATTCCAATGGCTCGTTTGATACACGACTAACCTGCTAAACGGGGTTGATTCCAATGCCTGACCTTGCCACTTATCAAGGGACCTTTGAATACAAACTGCTGCAGCAGGACCACAACACAGTAGGGGCTTAGATGACCTTAAAGCACAAAGTAGCCAACAATTGAACTTCCTGTTAATGAATCTACACAAGAGGATAGGTTTTATAAACAAATCTCCGCGCTGATACAGAGAAAACAAGGCCATTGGCAAGCAATGCTGTTGGCAACCGCCTAGGCAAGTACTGGGGCACGAATGAACTACTGTAGGGCGTGTTCTACGTGGTCTTTTATAGTAAATAGAGAGGTACATGACAGAATGGAACTGAGTAATGAGAAATACGATGAAATAAGAGAAACAGACAGTCCGGGTGGGATAAGAAGGGTATACGCGGCAAGCCGCTCCAGTTTTGGGTGTCCTCGGCACCTAGTAGTCATATCCTTTGACTCCCAGGGCCTATATTGGGTATATT
Organism: Mycena rosella; assembly: GCA_029378255.1. Lineage (NCBI taxonomy): Eukaryota > Fungi > Basidiomycota > Agaricomycetes > Agaricales > Mycenaceae > Mycena > Mycena rosella. Next base: position 21,794 of record JARKIE010000764.1, read on the forward strand.
TCCAATGCCCTCGGACTGGCCGAACCTATTCGTGTTCGTCCCGGCTCCTCGGACACTTGTGTCCTGCCCCGGCATGGTTGCTAATCCATCCCATTTGTCCAGCTTAGTGAGTAAGCCACGGAGTACCTCTGCCGGCCGTCTACGTCCTCGACGGCTCAGCCTCAACCTTTTAGCCTGCTGTGATCAATCATCCACCAATCACTTTGGTCTAGTTTGGTTCCTTGGACGCGTCGTGTCCGTCACATGTTCTGGTCTTACCCGGGATCCACCGGAAGTGTGTCCATGGAACGACTTAGAGCAGTCCCGGGACATCCGCGATGGACTCCTAGGACATCTAAGTGTTCTTGTTGTAAGCATGTGAGCGGTCAGTGGACACCTGCAAGGGCTCCACGGACGTCAACAATGTCTCCTATTGCCCATATGAGCGGTCCGGGGGCACCCGCAAAGGTCCTCGAGACATCATATGTATCCTATTCAACATAGTCCTCGGACTGTGGTAAGTCCTCGAACATGATCATGTCCAGTCACAGTCCTTGTCCTTGAACGGTGACTTATCGTTCCTCGGACTGGTTCCATCCAGCCATCTATGTCTAACTTGGTACTTAATCTTTGTCTAGGCTTTTGGTTTAACCTCCTTGGTAATACCCAGCTCTTTGTAGTGTAACCCGCCCCTAGGTATAGGTTGTGGACTACATCTAACGAACTTCCTGATACCCTTCGGACTACTATGCTGACCCCCATGGAATGGGACCAAGCCGTAGTATGGCCAGGATAACATTACGGTTCTCTCAGCATCATTGATATATGACCAGCAGCTTCGGAGCTCAGCTCTGATCCTAATTGTATAGCACTGGGCAAGGTAGCCCTAGGACTCGCAAAATAGCGGGATTTCACGGTTAGCACCAGACGCGCTGTATCAACGGACTTAAGTTCGGTGCCCAACTCAAGTTCGGAGGGACTCAAGTTGGGTAGGGGCAGGGACTGAAGTTCAGTAGGGACTCGATTACATCTTAATACACTGAAATTGTTGGCAGCAGACTGGGCGTAACTTAAGTGGCAGTGGAGGACTTAAGTTAGAGGGTGCACCCATATGAGTGCAGCCAGCAGGCGTAGAAGGGCATGGGACGGAACTGAAGTTCCACTGAACTTAAGATGTCGTGACGATAGAATTGCCCCGAACTTAAGATGGCCTCCTCCTATTTCATTAAAAATCACATAAACATTTGAAGGCGCTCGGCTTTGTGCAGTAGTCAAATTACCAAACTCTAGCTGATACATTGGTTGTCGGAAATACATCGTTGGGAATAAAACTCTTGATCTAAGGATCACCCCTTGGGCTTAGTTCCAAGTCTTGCACATAAAAAACCAACTTTCCTTACCTTCTAAGGTTGTGTAAAACGCCTAGAACAGTTTTGATTGTCTCAAAGTCACCTTTAGCTATAAGCTACTGCACTTGCCTGTAAAACCCAAATTGCCACTGCCTAATATCTGGTAGGAACCCCGAACCTCGCACGTTTGATAGTTGGATTTGTTGGTTGTTGGTGTTGTTGGTTGTTCACTTAAGTGTTCATCTTGCACACATAATTTTACCAGTGGTTCTATAGTCAGCATTTCATCTGGAGCCCACTGCGAGGGGTTCATTTGGCTTTTGCTTCATATGAAGTAGATTCAATCTTGCTACTGGCGATCGAAAGATAGTCAACAGCTGCACTTCTAGACTTGCATAGTCTAAACGCGTTCGGAATCATATCTCAGGTCTTAAGAGATTGAGAGGGACCGGAAAAAGTCAAAAACTGCCTTCAGAACAATCCAGTTCTTTAGACGGCTCATCTGCTTCTGCAGAACCAACATGTTATACTTTGCAAGGAGTAGCTACGTCAGTTCCTGCAGGTTTTTCGGTTGAAACCGGTAAAAAACGGAGGTCGGCTCCCTCGAACTTCGCTAACGGTTCTACACCACAAAACCTGCCCCCTCTTCCTTTTCGAAGGAAAACCCCTGCCGAACTTGGACGTGCTCAGTCGAAAGGCTTGACACAACATCGCTCGGAGGCGTTGTAAGGGCTGTATATGCTCTGCATATGCCCTCACGTAGCATTGCTGGCACAATGGGGATGAAGAAGCACAGCACGGCTATATCACCAAATCGGGATACACCTGGAAACCACATTCGGACTTCTCGCAAACACGCTTCTCGACCTAGGGCATCGACTGGGACACAAACCACGATCAATAATCCACTACAGACACCATCGATTCGAGCCTCACCGAGCCTTTCGCCCTGACTCCTGGTCCAAAATCACATGATTTCCTCTCCACTCCCCAACCTGGCCAAAATCCTTCGATGTGCACTAAATGCCCCAGCACCAGCAGCATACCTCGTCCATTGCCCATGTGACACTGCGCCCAGAAGCCTCCTGGTCACCAGAAATCACTTGATTCTCACCAAACAGTAAGCGACTCTGAAGACCATGCCTGTAAAATCACTCGATTTCCTAGGACAGGACACCCATTTTGGACTGCGGGCATCGTTGCCTGTCCGTCGCCCTCCCTACGGACCCCAGGCCTGAGGCCGCCGACGCACTGCGGGACGTTCTGCCTCCATGTGGGCTTGGCTTGAAACAAGGGAGCGATTCCTCGATAAAATCACTCAATATTTCGACCTTGGAGCCCCAAAATTGCCCTCTTGGACCTCGGAATCACATGATTTCCCCGATTCCAGCAGGCCTAGCTTCCCTTTGCGGAAGGAGCACGTGGTACCGGACACCGGAGGCTGTACAGGCAGCGAAGGTATAAAAGGGCGAGGTTTTGGGATCTTTAGTTAGTAGTCAACCCGTGGATCTCCCCCACCAATACACTCGGTTTACCACCACCACCACCACCACCACATCTAACATTCAATGCTGCGGCCTCCTGTCCGAGGCTCACTCTCTTCCCTCCTCATGCCCCTCGCCGCAGTACACCCCACCGAGACGCATTGCTCATCACCAAGGTATCCATATTCATTGACCACACCATTTATTGACCATCTTCTCGTCTCTTGCGAGACACTTCACACACTCCCACGGAACACATTGCGTCTGCGTGACAGCCACCTACGCCACTGGAGTCCATCTCGTATTGACCCCCTAGTGGCCGAACGAGCTACAAAGCGAATACCATCTATTTCGCATTGTAGCACCGCGGTCCGCATCACAGCATATCGGTTAAAGCAAGCGGCTTTAGCTGAAACCAGTGAACGTTCAGGTTCAAACCAAACGGACTCGGACGTTGAAGGCATACACCTTCCACAATCCATTTCCACAGAAACCTTTACCCCAGGCAATAACTGCATATTCACGAAAGCAAATATCATGAACGAGGCACAGAAGAAAGAGAAATTTACAGATTTCCTTCCTTATATGAAGAAGAAATACTGGCGCAGCCTAGCTATCTATGGGACGGGCACTTATGACGAGTTTCTTGAAGACGTGTTCAAGAGCTACCCCGAGGTCAAGATGGAAGAGATTGGCTCGGTGGAAAGTCTAAAGACCATCTGTAAAAGATACAAGGGAGTCAAGGTTTTCGATGAGGGGAAGCTAAGGTGCTTTGGCGTAGAATTTCACACCATTGCCAAAAAACTAATGAGTGGGCAAGCTCTGACTAAAAAATCTTCAAGCGTGCCAAATGTATTTGGACACCTTGGATGAGGTGTTTTCGAGTATACTGAAAGTTACAGTCAGTTTGGCTAAATTAACACTGGGGACAATAAGCATATACAGGGCCTGTATATCCTCAG
>JARKIE010000765.1:0-25543 GCA_029378255.1 Mycena rosella
TGGAGCATAGACCAGAATAGTATAAGGAGTAGTGGAATATTACAGGGTTTATACAAGTGCCAAGGGATTCATAGGGGACTAGGGTTTGTTGTCTATGGCAACAGGGCACATAGGGTTAATGTAGGGTTAATGTAAACAGTAATACCAATTGTTGCTCCTACAATCAGGATTTGGAGGGGTTGAGTCCGGAATATCGGAGTGGAACTCCAGGATAACAGACAGAATTCCGGATCATGACAAGGGGGGGTGTAGATGGACAAGTGTCGGTCAAAGTGGCCGATGAGCGACTGGTACCAGCAGATGTAGAACAATATGATGAGTGGATGGAAACATTTGCATTTGATGCAGAGGATGGCACAGCTGACACACCAGAATTTGTAGCTGATGTAGACTCGGCCATGGCGATGGGTACAAAAATAGATGGAAGGCGAGGAGGTAGCGGTTGAGCAGCCTGAGTTGTATAGTTTTCTGATGGCTTCAAAAGCTCTGCAGGGATAGCATTCTTGTTGAGCAGGCATATCCCACAACACCTGAATGCAGCGATAATAGTTGAGGGTTGGAAGGCTTCATTGCGCACAGCTGAGTAGTGGAAAAGGAGCTTGTTTTTGTCTATGACTATGCCTTGACAATATAGCTACATTTTACAAAGCAAAACTGTTGTGAGTTCAGATATACATTCATCGAAATATCAGTGATTAGCTTACCTCTGAAACTTGTGCCTTCCATTTCTTCGCAAGAGGGCTAAACACTCCTACATCATACGGTTGCAAAGCATGAGTAGTATGAGATGGTAGACAAAGGATGATAATACAATGCTTCTGTGCAAAGTTGATGAAGGGCCAGCTGCCATGGGAATTGTGACCATCCAACACAAGAAGGTGATAGTCAGCGTGGTCATCCAAAAGTGCTGCAGTCTCAGGTGCAAAGTCCTTCTCAAGCCAAAGTCGATCCAACTGTTGATCTGTTCATCTTTTGGGCAAGATTGATGCACTGCAAACATGTCAAGAAAGTCGGGAAGGATCAAGTCAGTAACAGCTCATCTGGCATTGCAGGGGTTATTTTCTCCCCAATGGAGACCTCGATGCTGGGCCTCGAAGACCACGGAAGGATGAAGGGCGGTGGCATCAGGATGAATGCGGTTGATGATTGTGATGAGGTCGTGATTACTGGTGTCAATCTTCTGAATGGCTTTCTGATTGCAGTCAACAAAGACCTTGATTTTGTTGCCAATGCCCAGCTGAATGCCCTATGAATTACATGAATTAGATCTGGAGAAGAGTCCATTTTAAGGCAACAACCTTTTCATCCATATTATAAATATTCTTGTCCTTGATATCGTAATGCCCGATGGTATCACGAAGGAGCTCAAAATACTTGTGGACAACGGGGCGGCTCAACGCTCGAACATGACATTCTTCCAGCCCTGTAGTCCACTTGACCTTGAGATCTGGGTGTCGCTCCTTGAAACATTTAGCCCAGTTGATGCCAATGTTCTCTCCAGCAAGTTAGGATGTGTAATCAGCGATGGTCAGAAGACTGAGTGGGATTCCATTTGCTCCCATGACCTTTGAGGTGTTAGCGATCGAAGTTGCCTAGCATTAATTACATCACTCACCTTCACCTATTCTGTCAAGAGATTTTCCTTGGCCTCGGAGAGCTTGTGTTGGTGAGCATGGGCCTCTTCATGGGTGGGGACCCCCTTGGTGGGATTCTGGACAGTACCTGTGAAAAAAGTGAGACTGCTGGGCTGAAGTGTTCGCTATGAGTGAATAATTACCACAAGTGACTCTATAATATGCACATATGCTGTGCTCGGACATAGCACACACACAGATGGCGGTGAGCGCAAGTTCCACATGCTCCTCCTACGGTAGATGCTCAAGATCATCATCACAAAGCTCAGGTGAGTCATCTTTGTTGTTTTTGTTGTTTTTGTGATCAATGTCTACCAGCGCAGGCAAGTTGGAGAAGTTGTCATTTGGGGTGTTGTCAGCTGTGCAAGGGGGACCTGCACGAGACAGTGGATGGTTTGGCATAAAACAGGGGTGAGAGAAACAATAATAATGTCGAAAGGGAGGGTTGTCAGACAAGAAAACCAGGTGGGATTACACCTCAGAGTGCAACAAGGGCAATCTATATACAGGGATATTGAGGGGATCCAGGACAGTATGGCAAGGCAAATCCATTGTATTGAAGAGGAAATACACAGGAAACAATAGTGAGATCAATATGAAATTGATGTTGTGGATGCCACAAAATGCCTGTGATGGCCTCTGATAACGAGCAGCGCAACAACGGTGAAACGGTGCACCTAAGTATGGCCGTGCCTAGGACTGACTGAGATGCTGCTATGAAACAGACACCAAAACCAACCAACACACACACACCAACAACACAACCAATATGAAGTGCTTAACAAGTAAGTTCGGGTCGTCCTGAAGTATACAGGTAAGATTGAACTCCTCGAGGGGCGTTGGGACAGAGATCAACTCAAAGGCGTTCAAATAGAACTGTCCTGGGAGCTTCCAGTAGTTGCCAACTACCAAACTTGGGGTTCCCGGGCCACGGAATGTGGGGGTGGGAGAGAGATAAAGTGTCCTAGGACTGCCAACAATGGGGCCTAGGGGTCTGGGAACTCCGACCAACCTGCTAAACGGGGTTGATTCCAAGAGTTATCTACGACCAGCCTGCTAAACGGGGCTGATTCCAATGGCTCGTTCGATACACGACCAACCTGCTAAACGCCGTTGATTCCAATGCCTGACCTTGCCACTTAACAAGGGACCTTTGAATACAAACTGCTGCAGCAGGACCACAACTTAGATGACCTTAAAGCACAAAGTAGCCAACAATCAAACTTCCTGTTAATGAATCTACACAAGAGGATAGGTTTTATAAACGAATCTCCGCGCTGATACAGAGAACACAAGGCCCTTGGACAAGCAAATGCTGTTGGCAACCGCCTAGGCAAGAACTGGGGCACAAATGAACTGCTGTAGGGTGTGTTCTACGTGGTCTTTTATAGTAAATAGAGAGGTACATGACAGAGTGGAACTGAGTAATGAGAAATACAATGAGATAAGAGAAACAGACAGTCCGGGCGGGATAGGAAGGGTATATGCGGCGAGCCGCTCTAGTTTTGTGTGTCCTCGGCACCTAGTAGTCATATCCTTTGACTCCTAGGGCCTATATTGGGTATATTTCAAATGCCCTCGGACTGGCTGAACCTATTCGTGTTCATCCCGGCTCCTCGGACACTTGCGTCCTGTCCCGGCATGGTTGCTAATCCATCCCATTTGTCCAGCTTAGTGAGTAAGCCACGGAGTACCTCTGCCGGCCGTCTACGTCCTCGACGACTCAGCCACAACATTTTAGCCTGCTGTGATCGATCACCCACCGATCACTTTGGTCTAGTTTGGTTCCTTGGGACGCGTCGCGTCCGTCACATGTTCTGATCATTCCTGGGATCCACCGGAAGTGTGTCCATGGAACGACCTAGAGTGGGCCCAGGACATCCGCGGTGGACTCCTAGGTCATCTAAATGTTCTTTGTTGTAAGCGTGTGAGCGGTCAGTGGACACCCGCAAGGGCTTCTCGGACGTCAACAATGTCTCCTATTGCCCATATGAGCGGTCCGGGGGCACCCGCAAAGGTCCTCGGGACATCATAAGTATCCTATTCAACATAGTCCTCGGACTGTAGTAAGTCCTCGAACATGATCATGTCCGGTCACAGTCCTTGTCCTTGGACGGTGACTTATCGTTCCTCGGACTGGTTCCATCCAGCCGTCTGTGTCTAACTTGGTACTTAATCTTTGTCTAGGCTTTTGGTTTAACCTCCTTGGTAATACCTAGCTCTTTGTAGTGTAACCCGCCCCTAGGTATAGGTTGTGGACTACATCTAACGAACTTCCTGATACCCCTCGGACTACTATGCTGACCCCCATGGAATGGGACCAAGCAGTAGTATGCCCAGGATAACATTACAGTTCTCTCAGCATCATTGATATATGACCACCAGCTTCGGAGCTCAGCTCTGATCCTAATTGTATAGCACCAGGCAAGGTAGCCCTAGGACTCGGAATAGTCCTAGGACTCGCAAAATAGCGGGATTTCACGGTTATTGCCAGACGCGCTGTATCAACGATGCACCTAAGTATGGCCATGCCTAGAACTGACTAATATGCTGCTATGAAACAGACACCAAAACCAACCAACACAAACACACCAACAACACAACCAATATGAAGTGCTAACAAGTAAGTTCGGGTTGTCCTGAAGTATACAGGTAAGATTGAACTCCTTGAGGGGCGTTGGGACAGAGATCAACTCAAAGACGTTTGAATAGAACTATCCTAGGAGCTTCCAGTAGTTGCAAACTACCAAACTTGGGGTTTCCAGGCCATGGAATGTGGGGGTGGGAGAGATATAAAGTGTCCTAGGACTGCCAACAATGGGGCCTAGGGGTCTGGGAACTCCGACCAACCTGCTAAACGAGGTTGATTCCAATGCCTGACCTTGCCACTTAACAAGGGACCTTTGAATACAAACTGCTGCAGCCGGACCACAACACAGTAGGGCTTAGATGACCTTAAAGCACAAAGTAGCCAACAATCAAACTTCCTGTTGATGAATCTACACAAGAGGATAGGTTTTATAAATGAATCTCCACGCTGATACAGAGAACACAAGGCCTTTGACAAGCAATGCTGTTGGCAATAGCCTAGGCGAGTGCTGGGGCACGAATGAACTGCTGTAGGGTGTGTCCTATGTGGTCTTTTATAGTAAATAGGGATATACATGACATAGACACATGGCAAGCCGCTCTAGTTTTGGGTGTCCTCGGCACCTAGTAGTCATATCCTTTGACTCCTAGGGCCTATATTGGGTATATTTCAAATGCCCTCAGACTGGCCAAACCTATTCGTGTTCATCCCGGCTCCTCGGACACTTGCGTCCTGCCCTGGCATGATTGCTAATCCATCCCATTTGTCCATCTTAGTGAGTAAGCCATGGAGTACCTCTGCCGGCTGTCTATATCCTCGACGGCTCAGCCTGCTGTGATTTATCATCCATCAATTACTTTGGTCTAGTTTGGTTCCCTGGGACGTGTCACATCCATCACATGTTCTGATCATTCCCGGGATCTGCCGGAGGTGTGTCCATGGAACAACTTAGAGTGGTCCCGGGATATCCGCGATGGACTCCTAAGACATCTAAGTGTTCTTGCTGTAAGCATGTGAGCAGTCCGTGGACACCCGCAAGGGCTCCTCAGACGTCAACAATGTCTCCTATTGCCAGTATAAGCGGTCTGGGGGCACCCACAAGGGTTCTCGGGACATCATAAGTATCATATTCAACATAGTCCTCGGACTATAGTAAGCCCTCAAACATGATCATGTCCGGTCGAAGTTGTTGTCTGTGGACTTTGACATATGGTTCCTCGGGCTGGTTTTATCTAGCCGTTCTGTGTCCAACTTGGTACTTAATCTTTGTCTAGGCTTTTGGTTTAATCTCCTTGGTAATACCTAGCTTTTTGTAGTGTAACCCACCCCTAGGTATAGGTTGTGGGCCACATCTAACGAACTTCTTGCTACCCCTCGGACTACTATGCCAACCCCCATGGAATGGGACCAAGCCATAGTATGCCCAGGATAACAATACAGTTCTCTCAGCATCATTGATATATGACCAGCAGCTTCGGAGCTCAGCTCTGATCCTAATTGTATAGCACCGGGCAAGGTAGCCCTAGGACTCGGAATAGTCCTAGGACTCGCAAAATAGTGGGATTTCACGGTTAGCACCAGATGCGCCGTATCACCGGCCCATGTAGGTATTGCAGGGAACGAAGCAGTTGACACGTGCGTGAAGGATGCCGCTCAGGGCAGCTCCTCCCTCCTCTCTTCTCGCATCCCCAAGCTAGATGCCCCCCTCCTGCTGAGCAAGATGGCAGCCATCGCAGCTGGTGCGCACACGTTCCATGTGTGCTGGCACTTGGAGTGGTCCACCTCCTCATGCTTCCGCTGCCTCTCCCTGTTCAACAACCCCAAACCGTTCAATGCCATCCCACGCATGTACACTCATTTGAGCTGCCCGTGGTGCAGTGTTTTGATGCAGCTGTGCATGGCCCACATTGGGCTCAACTTGTTCCTCTACTGTTTCCACCTCCCCCCCTCCCCTGACTGTGCTCTTTGCCTCATCCCCGAGACCGTCACCCACTACCTCCTCACATGCCCCAAGTACCACTGCCAGCGCCTCGCTCTCATCATGCAGCTCGGCACAATGTGTCTTTCCCTTTGACGCCTCCTCATGACAAAGTCCGACCCCGAGCCAGTGCTGGTGTTTGTGCATTCAACAGAGAGGTTCCCCGCTCCTCGCTCTAGTGCCGAGGGCACCCCGTCCTCATTTCCTTCTAATCTTTTCCAGTTTCTCCTACTTTACTTGACTTGTTACGACTACTGCCTTGATACACTCTCATCCATCCCTCACTCACAGTATCCTCCCGCATATTCCTACAGCTCTGAAGTCCTCCCACGTGCTGCCATCCCTCTGCAACAGCTAGTAACAATCCTTGTACTTAGTATAGTATAGTGCCACATGGTCCCCAAGGGGCCCACACACACTCTAATAGATCTTTCATTTCATTTCATTTGAACCCCTTCCATAGATGCTTCACTTCCAAATTTCAATGGAATCGCTCAGAATGCGAAGATGGCCTTTACAGTTAACTCTAAGCTGATCAGAGTCTTTATTATCAAGGACCTCTTCAACACAAGAGGATTAGCCTCCTCCTAGGCAGTGGTGTTTCCCTCTTGCTCACCTGATGTCCTGTGTATTTATGTGCCCGAATGGTGTAATATCCGGTTCAAAGACAGCCAACAATGCATGCCACTGATTCCATCCAGCTGTGGGCCATCTAAATCTCAATGTTGAATATTTTCAGGGAACCAGATGTTACGGTAGGATTGCAGCAGGTGTGAATATGGTCCCAAATATGGTGGTCCCATTGTACATTTAATCCCGCCCCATATAAACTGACCTCCACCCCTGAAAGAGGGTGTTTTGATGGTTCCTGCCCCATATATAGCATATCCCATGTGGTATTTTATTTTGGGCGTGAGCGGATCCCCACCCCTTATAAACTCGAGCTCCGCTGAAATGAAGGGTGCAGAGTCACTGATGTAATGTGAAGCTAAATAATGAATGCTTGAAAGCGAACACTACAACACACACAACACCAACTACACCAACTACCAAGTGTGCAAATTCAGGGTTTCTACCAGGTATTAGGCAGTGGCAATTTGGTTGCTTTACAAACACTTCAATAGCTATAGCTAAAGGTGTGTTTTGGGACAATTGAAACTGTTCTAAGGCACTTGATGTGATCTCAGAGGGTAAGGAAGGTCGGGTTTTTTAAGGGGCAAGGGTTTGGTGGTCTTATGATCAAGAGGTTTGTTTTTATAGCCTGTGGCAAAGTGGCTCCTAAAGGTCCACAGCTCCACAGTCTATCCGGCACCTTCCTGAAGGAAGCTTGATCTTCTCACACCTCCTTGAAGGGAGCTTGAACTTAATCTGGCACCTTCCCGAAGGAAGCTTGATCTTCTTGCACCTCCCTGAAAGGAGCTTGAACTTAATCTGTACCTGTGTGCATTGTGTCCTGTGTGTGTCCCACGTGCATGTACATTGTACAATGTAACCAAATCCCAAAACAATATTATTCGTGAAATCAAGTGGAACACTATAGAAACTTTTAGATAAAAGTCACTGTGGTGCTCCGAATGGATGCCAGCACTCTAAACAGGGACCCAGCTGGTAGCTTAAGTATGAAAAGAGGGAGGGGATCCACTCCTGCTGCCATAATCCAGCTTTTCAAACCTTACACCAGGTCAGACCACGATCACGGGACACATTATCCCACGATCGTGTCGCAACGTGTCACAAGAACACCAAATCCCGAAGGACAGGACAGCATGCGACAACAATACTCTGACAACTCATGATTGCATCCCTGTTGTCTATACACTCTCTGGCTTAACCATCAAATCCCAAGGGACAAGACAACACGTGATCGCGATATTTCGACAACTCGCAATCACATCCCTGTCACCTAACCCCTTTCCAGTTTCAACAACATCCCTTTACACTCCACATAGGGTATATTGAAACATAGCACATAGGGTGGATACGATTGGACTCCTAGATATATTAGTGTATAAAACCGAGGTAAAAACTCCTGTACTTTAGATTCTACCTTGTCTAATCTCAGGCTTTACTTTTGCTTGACTCTTGTTCCCTCGGGATTACAGGGGATGCTGGATTATCACCTGTGGCATCATATATGGTGCTGCCTATGACCTTGTATCATCATCCTCAGCGGATATCACTCCATCTTCAGCTCCTACCAGTTCCCACCTGCATGATGCTTGTGGCCCTACATCCCAGGACTGAACGAGGAAGCCGTTCATCTCGTATTATTACTCGGCAACCACACAGGTTACTAGACGGATTGCTAAAACCCGGGCGGGATTACTCTTTTGGACGGCTCAAGCCGGCCCATAGGCTGTCATTGACACCTGCGCACCTCAAGAAACTGGTGGGTATTTATACAAACTGGGAGTCTAAATATGGTAATCATGATATTCGGTCACAAATAATACAAATGGATATGCAGAACTCAGTTCTGAGCTTATTTAAATAATAAACTGGTCCTTTTGAAAGAGTCAGTTTGTGGTAAAATTGGTATATCGGGTGGTTTTATTATGAGCAGAGACCTCTTTTCTCTGTCACAATAGAATAAAACTGGAACAATAATATTCCAGCTCCACTCTGCAATCAACACATGCGGTTCCCATCTTTCTCTATGCCAACAGTGACAGCTCCACATGGAATCGGTCCAAGTGCGTGATACGATCAATACCCGCTGATCCGAGCTCTGCTTTCTGTCAATGGGCTGATGTCAGAGCTCGGATAGCTATCCGAGCTCTGCATCATTCCGGACCACTGATCTCCAAATATCTCCGACCCTTCAGAGCCATTCTGAACCATCCGAAGTGATGTGATCACAATTACAGAACAGATCCGGCCAAAATGAACAATATGTGCTCGCAACTGCTACAATAAGTCTGCTAACTTGATTCGACTTGCAACTAGTGTCCCCTGGTGTCACCCATTGTCTAGATGGATGGTATGTGCTACCTTTGTTTGGAATACATACTGAAGAGCCCCAATTCCATCATAGAATGGCTGAGTAGATCATTAGCTAAAGCTTGAGTGCTGTCTTGGAATCTGATCCATAGTGGTATCATCATCAAAGCAAAGCTCTGCTGCTCTGGCACATGCTTAGCTTCCTAGCTAGCTGTTTGGGTCTCACACTAGCCCTTGTATGGATGTATAATTCTGCCTATACAATAGTGTGCCAGCATGAATATGAACAGTTTTCATGCCTGCTCACAGGGCCAGCTTATCACCGCCCCTTATGAACTTCATCCTGCCCCATAAAAAAATTTGAATAGTAAATTTCGTAATAAATTCAACCAATGTTCTCCTTCGCTCAGCAACTGTCTCAGGCTTTCCTTTTGGCTCTGGCAAAGGTCTGCCACAGAATTTACTGTTAAAAAAATTGAATCACAAATGTATGCTGTCTCTGCCCTGATGGGATCTTAATTACGGTTGAGTTCTCGGTTTAACTCACCTGTTATCAATCCCAAAGGCTGGCATTTGGCTGGACAGTCAGGAGTCATGCTTACGAGAACACTGAACAAGGCCATTCATGTGTCAATTTGGAAGGCATACTTCATAGCCTAGTATTCACACTCCTCACCGTAGAATCACCTTCAAAATTACCAAACACTTGAGATGGTTTTAAGTAAACGAGGGTTGATTAGTAGGTACATCTAAAAGTATCAATGAGATGCAGAAGGCACTCTGACCGAGAGACTTTCATTATCCACCAACCGTGGGATTTCACTGTGAACTTGATGCCTTCTACTTGTAATTGGCCACATAGTGTAAGTTGGTGATTCTGAGTTCAAGATCCAGTGGGCCCTACACTATAACCCACTCATGAATAGGTGAACAATCTCCTGGCATCTCTGTTCGACTGTGTGATGGTTTCCTTTTGAATTAATTCAACATATAGACATCAGGTGAAAAATCTCAACACATTGAGTTTGAAAGCAAGCTTTACAGAGTTGGACTTGAACCAATCCCTCGAGCAAGGGCCTAATAAAAAGCTTACCGGATGAATTCAATGGTAAGATTCACTCCTGCTGATGTTTCATTTCTTTGGAAGTAATATATGGTTGTTTTTTTTGTGCACAATTTCAAGGGTTTTCGCCATATGCTGCCGGTTGACAATGACCGAAAAGGAGGACTGTCAAAAGCATTGGGAGGAACAAATATTGACGGAGCCTACAGTACTTACAGGGAAAATGGGGAGATTTCCAATTTCAGGGCAGCCGGAAATGTTTCTGAAACATATAATTTAGGTAATAACTTCAGTGGTATGGTGATCCCAATGCACTTTATTCCTGCGTAACATCTCTTGACCTTCGCCCTTAAAACTCGGTGTTTTCCGGCCTCCCACGCTAACAACAGCCACCCCCATGGGGCAGTTTTTGGTGCCTGCAACTTGAACCTCCGCACAAAATAAACTCGACCCCTGCACAAGATAAAGGCAAGTCCCACGCAAAATAAATATATATCCCCACGCAAAATAAACAAGCAAAAGACTTGATCGAACCCATAGGGCCAGGTCCCACCAGAATTTACTGGCCTCTGTCATGAGATTCTGACTGCAGCAGTTTCTGGTGGCTATTCCACTACCGTCATGGTCTTGATCGTGTGTATCTCAGAACCTTGGCTTTCAAATTGCACAAACATAACATGCTGATCTTGTTGAACCATTTTTATTTTGCATTCCAGTAGCCCACATGAATGTACCAGTCATATGATCCAGCACAACTCTCCTTCAACCAGCACGGAACCCCCCAGCATGTAAGTGTTGTTTACTCCTTCATTGCTAGCGGGCCGTGGATGTGCGCCTCCTGACTGACTCTAAAACCTCTCATGAAGACTTTAGATTCCCTTCGTTCTTTAAAGTCAATATTGGGTGCTGATTTATAGTAATTATGCTGATGGTTTCACAATTTTTGCTCGAGAAGTTCTCAAGTAGGCAGGTATGTCATTGTAGGTTTTCCACTTTCAACTTCAGGTTTAATCCCACCCCAAAGACAATATCAATGGCTCTCAGAGTCTCCTTCAATTTCTCCATATTCTGGCCTTCCACCGATCAGTATTCAGTAGTCCATTTATTATTTGCATGTACACAATTAGATATCAGGTCCTCCTGCATGAACTGTAGCCCCTTCAAGGGTTCAGAATGATTCACAATTAGTTACCTAAGCTATAAGTGTGGTCACAACTTCGGCATTTCAGATTCACCATGATTTGGAGTTTCGGTGCATGGTGCCAGGTCACCCTCCTGTTTCCTGTCTCCTGTGGGCCTCCAACAGTTCAGTGTGCTTTTTTGGTTTACAACTCTCATCCAACGGTGGGATCAAAGTCTGATTAAATTTTTTTCAACCATAAAAACCTCTCTAAAGTACCTGCTTAAATCATATTGGATTAGTCCATGGATTGGCTATCCTCCAGAGGCTATCTTGCGTGATTAAGGTATGTGACATGGACCAGCACCTGGTGTTCGGAATTTTGGTCTGAAGCACCGATGTAAAGTGTTCCAGTTCACCCAAACCCTGGTAAGTTAACGGGGGTAGGATTAAACGCTATTGTAAATTGATTTTAAGGTAAAAATGCTTCTTCCACGACCCTTGTTCAGCTCGAACGCCCGAACTCGCACTTTACAGCCCACTGGATCTTAACTCTCACCTAGTCATCTGCACTGGGTCAGTTTAGTCAGTGGATATGGGAAGACTATGTTCAGAGGCCTTGCTCTGGATTCTACGACGAAGATGAGTAACCTGAACTGTGGGAAATACCACGAATCGATTCCTGCTCGTCAAAAAATAAGCCTTGTTTGCAGGTATACCATATTGTTTCTCTGTTTGTGGGAGGAAATTGTGTTTTTATTGTGCAGGACTTGACTTTATCTTGTGTGAGGCTCGAGTTTATTTTGCGCGGTTCGAGTTATGTACATCAAAAACTGCCCCTTGGGGGTGGCTGTTTTTAGCGTGGGAGACCGGAAAACACCGACTTTTAGGGGCAGAGGTCAAGAAATATTACACAGGAATAAAAGTGCATTGGGACCGCCATACAGTAGGCCTGAAAACGTACCTGAAACTTCAAGTTTCCGCGTGACCCAAGTTGAAGCCGAAACTACCCAATCGGGGTATGTTTTTGGCACATCTGGATTTTTTTATTTCAGGTGCTGTTTAGACCCAGCTGAAGCTGCTTCTGAAACTATAGGTGTCAGCACAGCGGCTCGTCGGGTTCTCGAAACGCAACTGAGGCGACTGGACGAGGGAAAAGCAGAGTTGAAAGGACAAGCAAACAAGCAGCTGGAGTATAGAATAGTATAGAGAATAGTACAATAGTACAAGGTTTATATACAAGCACGGTGGTGATCAAAATATTTTACCGTGGGAAAATCGGCCTAGAACTTGGGTATCCAGTTACCGCAGGAAACTTATACCTAGGGAAAAAATAAGGTAAAATTAATACCGATGTTTCTCGGGGAAAAAGTCAGACTTTTACCACGGATAAGTTGAGGGGAAAAGTCCAATTTTTTGCGTGAGTTTTTTGCCGCGGAAAAAGACCACATTTTCCCACGGGAAAGATCCGCAGAGTAAAAGTCAGACTTTTCCCACAGTCAACTACCGCCAAAACCGCGGTAAAAGTCTGACTTTTACCGCGCTCGGATCTTTCCCACGGGAAAAAAATTGCCTTTTTCCGGTGGAAAAACCCACGGAAAAAGTTGAACTCTTTCCCTTGACTTGCCTGCAGTAAAAGTCCACCTTTTTTGGGGAGAAAGCCGGGAATTAATTTTACTTTACTTTTTCTTGGGGTAAAAGTTTCCCACAGTAATTGGATACCCAAGTTCTAGGCCCATTTTCGTGCGGTAAAATTATTTGATCACCGCCATGAAGTGCCAAGGGATTTATAGGGGATTAGGGGGTTTGGTGTCTGTGGTAACAGGACACATAGGGTTAATGCACAATATTAATACCGATCGTTGTTCCTACGATCGGGATGTGGAGGGGTTGAGTCCGGAATAACGGAGTTGAACCCCGGGATATCAGAAAAGAATTCTGGATCATGACAATAGGTTCCAGCAGCAGTTTCAGCATTCCCTCAATTTATTGTTTTGGCAGCTCTGGAACCACCACCAAGAACAATAAGTTTCGGCTTATTGTTTCGGGCACACTGAAGCTGAATCTAGGCCGGTCTAGTGACTGGCAGCCCTTCATTTCATTTTAGCAAGCTGAATTTGGTGTTGGGTCAGGACAAATACGACATGCGAGGTACAAGCATCTTCTGTTGTAGTGTCTATCTACGAGAGACTACAGGATAAGGGGGTTGAATCATGCTTGATTAGGCTCGGCCATCTCAGAGAGATTAAAACCAAGACCCTGTTACTGTCAAGGCACCTGTCTTTCAGGTGCCCTAGGCTTTGCCCCCAGTGTAATTAGAGTGATGTTTCTGATCATTCACATTCACACATATGCGACTCGTGCAGTGCCTGCTCGCACAGGAGGCAAAACATGGGGCACGTGCCCTTGACATGCTTCCGAGGCATGTATCAGGCATGTCTTGGGCATATACCCAGACATGAGGCTACAGATGCCACTAAGAACAATGGCAGTTCATAATCCCTTTGTGTGTCTTTGTCAACTCTTTGTGCGACCATGTGGAGTTTGGAATCCCGCCGAATCCGCCGGAATCAAACTGGCGGCAAAAATAGTGCCATGTGTTGTAGTGGAGTTTGAATCTGAGTGGCAACTCATATTTACTCAAGTCCTCTTCACTGAGTTCCTTCCCTGCTCGACCCCGCTGTGATGTGTTCCCCACTTATCTTCAGCTGTGTATGATTTCATTGGGGGATATGAACAGGTCCCAGGCTGCGATCTTCGGCAAATCTTCGGGCAGGGTCCGGATCATCAAGTCACATCACCTTACATAATCACAGTGTCTTTGTTTCTTAGCTGCATTCTTAGCACAAATTCTTTGACAACTCGCTAGCATGCTGAGGGACATGCCTGGACACATGCCTCTGAGGCATGTCAAGGGCACATGCCCCGGCTCTTGCGGCCTCAGCCTAATCTGTTCCCCATGTAACTTTGCAAGTTGTTCCTCTTGATCCAGGGTTCACTGTGCCAGCTATGATTGTGATAGCAATAGCTGTTGTTCAGCCTCACTTGCTAGTGGAAGCTTTACATACTTGCGGTCTGCTTCCACGTGACCTCATGGTGGTTCAGCAATAGACCATATGTTTACTAATTCAATTATGAAATTATAATACCTCATGATTAGATGCACAGTTGCCTGAAAGTCAGTCCCAGAGGTAGTAGTAAGCATGACCTCTTGAACAAACCGGCAGGTCTGTCGAGGATCTGGTGCATCGTGACTGTAACGAATTGGCAGCGCAGCAAGCATCTATCTCATGCACGGAAGCCGACTAATTTTCTGATTTGAAATATACTCAAGGTGAATGTCCGAGTTGAACTGAGCCTTGAAACCATGATTGAAGCACTGCAACTGATAATCATACAGAGATGGCAGTTCGGAATCGGATGGTTAAGCTTATTTGCTAATTGTCCAGTCTATAGAGGAGATTGAGACTTGCAAGTATCAGGTCATTAATTTGGCACATAAATATGCACACTAGCATTGAAGTTCAAGAAACTCAATCATTCGAAAGGCATGCACAATTTCATCAATAGATTCCAGGCACATGGGAGGAGATTTTCAACGACTGCTATGAGATCTTTTTTCGCTGTTTATTCATAGTCCATAGTCACACTCTGCAGATTCAGGGTAGTCATCAGTCAGCACTCCACAGTTTCTGGCTACTCTGAAGGCTGAGACCTGGGTTTTCAGCATGTCCACAGTTCGAGGTTTGTAGTCCTAGGCTTCAGTCACGTGATCCATGCCCAAAACGGCAAGTTGTAATTCTTAGTTTGTAGTCTCAAGGCTTGGTACTTTGGTCTGGCTCTCTGGCTTCCATACCAAATATACAAGTCATATGTATATATATCTGGTTTTCAGAAATGCTTATACCATGGGAAGCCATGTGCAAACTGTGGGGAACCAATGGGGAGCTGTAGCGGTTACGATTGATGGGCGATCGGCTGACCCATTTAGGATTGTCACTCCAAAAACAGCTTTGAGGAGGTACCTGGTTGTCAGCAAGAATTCCGGGCTAGTACTCCATTTTCCCTTTATAACTGTAGCATAGTTTTCACAGCGGGTTTTTTTCCCTATGATTGAAAACCTGTTTCCAGTGTCTGCTGCAACAATAGAAGGAGGAGAGGGACTCCAATGGGTACCCATAGCTCAGTGATTGGAAGTGGTCTGTCGGTGTTCCCACAGTGAGTCAATGGTTGTGCTGATCAAGTGCTGATGTTGCCCAAAATGGGTTGACCACAGGGAAACAGCACCCGAACCTCCCCATGGTTAATGATGCTCAGCGCTGCAAAGTGGAGACTATGGGGTAGCTCATGCAAATTGGATCAACAGTGTAGACCACAGAGTATCGGTTATAAATCTAGGTCTGCAGGATACAACCAGAAAAAGTGAGGAGTTGAGACCAAGAACCAGGACTACCGATTCTGAATGAATGATGATAAATACTGTCATAGACTGCAGCAGTCTTGGAGAGAGGATCATCCGCAATGGGCTTCAGCTACTGCTAGACAGGTCAGGCTCAGTATGCAGCCGTTATCTGCACAGAATTTGAAGCCTTAGAGTGTCATGATTCAACTTTCTTTTCCATTATCCCTGATATTTCCCCTGAAACCCCAATTGTAGGGGGCTACCTATGGCGGTCACATTTTTATCACTTCATCAGCTAGGGTTGGCACAGCCACCTCATTTTAGATTTTGTATGGAAAAAAAACATGTTGCCAGGAGAAGCAGAAAGTTTTGCGGGGTTTGAAAAAAAAATAATGATGTGTTTTAACCAAGGGGGCACCGGCATTTGAAAAAAGAATCTAGGGCCGATTCTTTGTTTTCAGCTCTCGGCGCCAGACCTACCTACTACGTAAGCATTCCCACGCTCCATATATGGTAATTATGCATGTGTTTCAGTCGATACCTTTGCTCGCCGCGTTCGTTGTTGGTCGTTTCTATCAATAAATATATTTTGCATTTTTTCTAGGCTTCTACATGGAGGCACGTATTGAGGTGGCGAAAACATGTCTGATAAGAATCACGGAGCTCTTGACAAATAGACCACCATATATGGAGTCCACCCACCGAAACCGGGTAAGTATGTTTTGAAGGTGTTTCTAAGAGAGCGGGAACCATAAATTTGGCCATTAACCACCCCACAGGCCATCTGCAGTCAATATTTGGGGGTGCAATTTTTTTTCCGCCATAGCTACGATTGCCGATCGGTCCCTCGTTTCACTTCATCCCTGCATTAGCCCTATCTAGTAGTAGTACGTGTCCTGTTACCATGGACACCAAACGCCCTATAATTCCTTGACACTATATATAACGGAAATCTAAGACAAATGCCGAGATAATCTAGACAGGTGAATGGGTGGGAACTTGTACTACTTGCCGAAAGATTGAAATTCAAGAACCTTGAGGGTTGATCTGAGCTTGTTTTGAGCTGACTGTAATGTTTTGGTTATTTGGTGAAATGTATATATTTGGGGCGGGACTTCATAGGCGGGGGTCTGAGTGGACGGGGCGCAGCTTGAGTTTATAAGGGCCGCTCGCGCCAAAAATAAACTACCCCATGGGGTATGCTATACGGGAATCATCAAAACACCCCTATTTAAGGGGCGGAGGTAAGTTTCTATGGGGCGGGATTAAATGTACAACGGGACCGCTATACATTATCCATACATTTTTCGTGACAAATTCGATCACGGATGTTCTGAAGCTGCGCCACAGTCCCTCAAAATTCGCTCTCTCTCGCCATGACTCTCTCCAGGCCACATACCCCACGGTTCTCGACGAGCATATTGGGTGCACCTTGACTTTGCTACATCCCAGCTGGGGCGCACACTGACAGGCAGTTGGCTGAAGGGACTTGACGATGGATTGGTGCTCCCAGGAGTCTGTCTGATCATCGTCGTGCTCTGCGCGTTTGCATATACCGCCTGGCACCCAGTATCGCGACCTTACCTCAATCGCGTCTCTTTCAGACTTCTTTGCTTTGGGCTGGTAGGAAAGTGAGTGTGGGGCTCGAACCTCGTGATTAGTGGCTGAGATCGTCGGACCCAGCCTCCTCTTCGGCATGCCTGGTTTATTGATATGAAGTTTTCTGGGCCGAGCGCGGGTTGCAGTTTTGTAACCTGTGCAATCGATGTCTGTGCATGCCTTCAGCTTGCGTTGTTATTTCTCACCCACAAATAGTTAGTATCTGTTCTCCGGCGGGATATTTTTCTGCATGGCTCTCAACCTGGAGTACGCCCAGTAGTATCTTTTTGATATTTGTTAACGCCCGCAGACTGGTTCTCGTGCACCAAATCCAGGGCAAAACGATGGAGAAGTACTACATCCTGGGAACATTCATATTATCCGCGTTGTGCAGCATCGTCCCGTACGCATCCGGAAAATTTGGGTAAGCGAATGACATCTTCGAAATTTTTACTTTCAGTAATTGCGGGGATACAGCTGGGATGAATTCAATCAGAGCTGCTGGTTTAGCGCGCAGACGAACGAACGATGATAAAGTGGCTCGTCGGAACACTGTCCTTCTGGGTCCTCCTGATGTCAACTGGCGAGGTCCTCGTGTTCCTCATAATAGTCGGATATCTCATCTCCCACGAGGTCTGTTCTCTTCACGACTTTGCGAGTGCGATGCTGACTGGCCGCGCTCCGTAGATCACAATACGTCGCCTCCGATCAAGATCCACAGATACAGACAATTACTATGCAGAGGACTACACCTCACCTAAGTCGCGCATTGCAATGTACCGCAACACAATCCTTCGAATTGGTGTGTAACTAAACCTTACATTCTACTTGACATGGGTTTTTACCCGCGTACAGGACTCTATCCGCTTGTTTCATGTTTAATCAACTTCTCCACCTGCATCATGACCTCTATCAAGTCGCCTATCAAGACAAGACCCCGATTCTGACGGAGCTGGTGCGTGCACCTGCATGCGATACCATTCGAAATCTCACATTGTTTAGGATTGGCGACTGAATATTGCGGGTAAGCGAAAATCGTCATAAAGAGACTGCAAATTGATTCACGGCAGATCTGGTCATTTACTCCTTCCGCCCGTTGATGTATGGTGTGCTCGCGGTCACAGACCCGGTGCGTTATATCTCGGCTTCGAGCTCATATTCCCACCAGAACAGACTGACAGTGACACCGGTAGGCGTTCCTCCGCGCCTTACTGGAATTACGGCGTCCGGTAGAGACGCATTCGTGAGCAGTATGGCCGTTCACTTTGCGACCATCACGGACGTGGCTAGCACCAAGTGGAACCCACTGAGCACCATCTGGGAGGGTCGGCGCAGCCCGTGGCTTTGGAGGCTATGGAGACTGATCAGTCGTCGCCTGCAGATAGCTTGAAGGAACCAACCTAGGCGTAGGAGCATGGGTGGCCTCCACACCAGGAGGGGGTCAGCAGTCGTCGATCTGGCGTCCCAGATCTAGGTGGGAATCGGAGAAAAACTGCAGTGAAATGTACATATGTACTATACGTGTATGCATTTCCATTTCTGATTGCTAATAAGAAATCGAATTCGCAGTGGTCGTACGAACCGCACGATGCAATTCTCTCCTGCTCTCTATTACCTTCGTCTGAGCATGCTCGCGCTCATCGCGCTCATCGCCGTCCACCCGACGCTCGTCGGGCCTCACGGCGTTGTCCTATCTCCCAACGGCAAGGAGCTGTGAGCATACATTCATTTCAATGCGTTAAAGTCTGTATAAATTGCAACCAACCTACGTCAACAATCAAGGCAATTGTAGGCAATCAGTCCATCTCGCCCAACGAGATAAACGCGCAGGTACTCATCGCCGACTCACTCACGATGTGCAACATCCGATGTACGTATAAGAGACTAGCTCCCCGCAGACAGACGGTCTACATACCAAAATGAAGGTTAGTGAGTCTGCTTGAGCCACTCCATCGAACCTGGGAGAAATCACCCCAAACAGGAATGCACGTGCCGTCCAATCTGATTCAAATCCTTTCACAAGCAGAATGCCGCCACCACCCACCCGCCATGCGGACGGTTCCCCGCCCGCACCCATTATACACATTGTCCTACTCTACTCCGCCACGCTTGCCGTGCCCTCCCTCACCCCGATGGAGTTCCGCGCGACGGCGCGGGGCACCGAGGTCGCTCTCGGCTCGCGTTATGGTGTCGGCACAGCGGAAACGTACTTCAAGAGCTTTGCGGCAGAGAGCGCCGGGGAGGAGTACCTCGTGTACTTCAACACCAGCGCACGTCTTCCGCGCAACATCGCGCTCGGCGCACTCTTCGGGCGTCCGGGCCCTGCTGCGCGCCCAGTTTTCCGCGGGGATGTCATCGTCATCGCTGCCTTGACAGAGCATTTGCTGGACCCAGGAGGCCTCTCCTTTGCGCGGACGATCCCGCACCGCACGTATGTCGATTTTCCCGAGTTCAAGGTGGCGTTCGCGGACGAGTGCATGCTGCGCTGGTATCGCAGCACCGGCTGGGCCGACATGAACTTCAAGGACCGGCCATACAGTGAGTCGCGGGCCGAATACGTACGGTCAGTTCATACGTGACGGATGGCATGCACAGATGAGTTGTCGACCCACGTCTCGGGTTTCGGCGAGAAGGAGCGTGCGTCTCGCCGGGGGAGTACAGAGCGTGCTGACCGGCTCCACCCAGGCCCGCGCAACCGCCTCTGTGCCCCCAGGCCGAACACCACACCGGACGACACCACCCCGCCAACCACCGCGCGCCAGGAACATCCGGACCGCTGCGCTCAGTGCGGGCTCGCGGCTCTTCCTGCGCGCTCGTTATGCGGTGGCTGCCACATTACGCATACTGCTCGCCCGGTTGCCAAGCCGCGCATTGGCCGGAGCACAAACAGCAATGCCACATTTCTGAGCTCTTCCCGGAGGGCAGACGCGCTGCGCAGTGACCACTGGAGCTCTCAGGTCGGCGCTGTTTCTTTGGATCTTATGTATGTAACATTAGCACCTGGCGTCCGTTTTTCTTTGTGCCATGTACGTAGATTCGCCAATAGCCAACTTGGCGAAGTCATTATGCTGAGATTGCACGACAATGAAGCGACCACAGGTGCGCTCGGTCCGTATATCCTACTTGACTCGGTTGGGATGATACGAGACGTGAGGTGCGGACGGCTTAGGTCAGAGGATAAATTAAGGCGATTAGGCAATATCCAGATCCCCTGGGATCCTCCCTGGTCTCCCATGAGCCCTGTCACCGTTCAAACAATGATCCGACATCCCATAAATGACTTCAAATCGTTCAAGGCCACTCCCCTGCCATGTCGTACAACGAGACCGCCGTGTTCGAGCTCATCAACAATTAACGCTTTTCGATGTCAACCTGGGTCCTTTTCTTTCAGGGTGAGTTTCCTCCCTCCGTTAATTGAAGATCATTCATTAATCGGCCGGCGATTAGTCTTGCCGCCCAGATGTTCACGATAGGCTGCCTAAGTAGGTCCCTCGCGTATCCTATGAGCTCATCGCTGATGCGTTCACTTCATACGTCTTCAAATGTGGAAATACTTCGAGGTCCGTAGCGCAACGCGGGAGTCTGAACCTCATTAACAATCATGAGCAGGATCACAGCTCGGTACAAATATTTCTGTCGTTATTCTTTTTTTTGGCGAGTCTTTTCCAAGCTGCAACCGATTTGGCTATCATTGCACTCACATATCATTCAGTGAACTCATGTACAACGCGTTTGTGACTGGGTACGGGCGGATACTGTTTTCAACAGATATGGGTGGAGATTCATGTGCCTAAACCAGAAGTACCAGTCTAATTGCGGCAACAGCGTTCACCACATTTGCTGTACTCTGTAGGTAGACTGGTTATGAGTCTATAATTTACCAGACTATACATACATTTGGGTAGTCTCTTTTAAACAGATGCTACAACAATTTTTGCTCGTAATCCAGTGAGTCGAATCAGTTGAGCATAACAGGGAATAAATGAGCCACCGAGGCATGTTTACCCAGGCCAGGGCTCGGGCGTGAGAATCATCAGGCCAAAGCCCTAGGCCCGCTGAAGCCGACGTCGGGCCTGGTCTGGCTTTCCTTGGGCGGGCTTGGCTTGGCGGGCCTGAGAGCCTCAGGCCAAGCCACGGGCATCACTATGACCAACAACTACCGGCGGTTCGTAGTCATTCGCAACTTGCTCGTTCGTCCGTCTATCGTGACCGCGTCATTAGTAGCCAGTGGGAACGTCCCAGTATCCTACTTAGTACTGCTTCGTCGCGGCAGTGTTCGGCCCAAGCGCTGTCTCCGAATCGCACTGTGGAAGATTGATACAAGCTCACAGGGCTCCAAAACGTTCAACTGGATGATGCGTCGTTGAGCACCACTTATGTCGCAGATTACCGTGCGGGATGCCGACCGCGACGGTGGTGCCAGTAGCGCGCAACGCTTCTTCAAGCCCCTCGACTAGCTCGATAAGTCCAGGAGTGCTGCAGTGAGAGTGGAACTGTATGTACTCGTGACGCGAGGGGTGGCGCATACATTTGTGCTTTTCTCGTGATCGACGTAGTCTTGAGATTTTTTCTGAATTATCGAGGTCGATACACGATGTCGAGTCCGTTTTGTCCGAGTCAAGCCGAAGCCTAGCCCGCAGATTTAAATTTACAGCATGCCTGAGTCAAAGCGGGCGGAGATTTGTCTAATGCCGGAGCGCGGGTGCGGTGCTCGTTTAGGTGTCGAAGAAATGGCTTCTTGAAGTCTGAACGAAGAGAATAGAATTGTAGAATGGCGACGACACACGACAAGGGTGCGAACAGCCTCGCGCAGTACAAGCATAAGAAATCACGCCTGACTGGGTTGCCACAGCTCGGGCGTCCAGCGCATGAGTATCCGGCAAGGGACAAAAGCCGAGGGTCCAGGCCAGCGGGGAGTACAACGCGATCCGTTTTGGGAAGACAATTGGAACTTGAAGAGAGATGTCACGGTTTGGCTGTGCTGTGCCGTTGATGTCCAAATGCGGCCAAACACCGCCGCCATTGCCATTGTCGACGCTATCAACGCAGAAGAATGAGCTCGGCTTCGGACATCGAGCGCATTGTTGACTGGCATGAGGCGGTGGTTATAAATACTCGGTGCTGCTGGTTGTACCTTAAGACTTCCGGTCTATCCTCTGTTTCCCAAAGCCTCTAGCCACCTCACGTTTGTTCCACGCCGCTTTCACCCGATTTCTTACGCACCCCACACCTGGTATGTTCTTTGCTCTCTCACCTCGACGATACCTTCATTATTTTATCAGCTTTCATTAATTTTCACATATTTTCGGCTCGAAGCCACTTCGTAAACGACCCTCACGCCTGGTATGTTTTTTTGCCTCACATATCCTCCTCCTCCTCCTAATTTTCATCAGTTTTTCCCTCAATTTGCATCCACGTAGCAGCAATGTCTTCTCCCATCCCCCACGTCATTGCCTTCCTCACGCAGCCCCTACTCGCCACATTCCCCCCGGCCAGTCGCCACGGCGCAGCTCATCCTGCACGCCTCCCTCGTCCCCACTACTCCCAGCGCGATGATCGCCCTCACCGCGACCGCGACCCCGCCCGCGCCCCTCTTCGCCGCAGCCATCGGCGCCGCCATCCCCTGGGCCGCGTGGCTCAATGCCCTCAGCGGCGGGCGCGACGTTCCTGCTGTCCTACGGCCCGGGCTACCTCAGAGTCCGCGTCGGCGACGCCGCCGCGGCCGACGTGTGGCGGGCGGACGTCCCGCGGCTCACGTCCGTTGCTGCGGCGCCCTTCACGCAGCAGGCCCCCGCCGTAGCGCGCCTACGTGGCGCCCTCCTCTCTGCGCGCATGCGCCGCCTCGCGACCTCCGCCGCTGACTCCGACGCGAACGACTCCCCCACATCGGACTCGGATTCCGAGTCCGACTCGGACGGATTCAGCGCATACTCCGCCGAGTCGCGCACGTCCGCCGCGAGTTCGCCGCCGGCCACGCCGGCCAAGGCTGCGTGTGCGGCGCTCCCCGCTGCCTCTGCGCTCTACCGCGCCCCGAAGCTGAGGACCACGACCGCGCCCCGCGCGCCGAACACCATGCGCCTCGCAGCCCGCACGCCGCACTGACGCCCCAGCCCGCGAAGAAAGACATGACAGCGTACCTCTACCAGGGCGGCGTCACCCGCGTTATGACCGGCGGCGTCATGCTCGGCCCCCGCCCGCTGCGCACGTCGTCCGCTCCACGCGCTCTTAAACACCCACACAGTTCGCGCTCTTGCGCCGCGCCCGCCGGCACGTTCCACGAAATGTTAAATGACCCCCTCCCACGCTCGCATTCCCTATCCCCACATCCACCTTGTAGCATTATCCTATCTGTAGCTGTCGCGTATCCCGGTAGGTATTATCCTGTTTTTGTATTGTATTGTATCCAACAGAGTTCGTTTTTTTCTTCTCTTCATATCTGCGCCGTTGTGCCGAGTCGACTTTCTAGCTTGCAATTCCCCGCCAAATGGCTTTAAATTGCTTCCTGGGCTATCTTGTTGTCTTGGCCCAAAATTAGTCCACCATGGAGAGTTCGAGGTATCGCGCGTTCAATTTGCTCGCATTTCGAAGTTCAGGGTGCGAATGCCTTTCGCATCGCTGTCTGAAAGAACGCCATTGCGGCAATTGAGCTCGGGGTCGGCGAATCTCCGATTTTCAGAGGTTATGTGTGCACCGCCATGGCTAATTCCACGATAGATAGTCGAACAACACCATGTTTGTGCACTGTGTCTCCTTTACCACACGAAAAAATGGTTAGATCGAGGACAATGGATTTCCCCCTAATACTGCCGCCTTATGTTTGACTGCAGTCTGCAGTACTAGTGTAGCTGCTCCTCTTGTCTCGATTATGACTCCCTAATCACAAGGGGAAAGCGTCGTGGTTTGTTTAGACGAACAGGATACATGACGCAAAATGGTCCTTTGATGGGTGCCCGACGCCATAATATTTTCTGGCAACCGATATCGTGCCATTTTTCCCCTGGCGCGGAATCCTTACCAGTTTTCGTGGCCAGAGACGCCAGATGTACCCGTAAAGTCACGCTATTGAATCGAAAACATCTTTTATTGCAATTGCACGGGCATACTAGTATGCGGGATACACGAGGAATACACTTTGTCCACCAAGAACCCAGAAGAAAATAAAGATCAGTTAGTAACAGTAGCCTATAAAAGCGAGAAACATGAGGTTCACACCGAAGGTTTAGGAATAACTCATACCTTTTGAAGGGCGACGGCAGTCTGTGCAAGGAGCCGGCTGTTAGCCGTCGCTCCCGTCTGCAAAGTGATTGAAGTTTTCCCCAGAACCACGCCTTCGAGGTGCGAGCCGGCGGCGGCGGTGACCGCCCGGTCACGACCCAGACAATGTTCGTCGCAACGCGCCCCCGTGAGAACCATCTTTGCATTGGCACGACTGACAGGGTCCCCGTTACCTGGAAAATCCATGCTGTTGAAATAAAATGTTAGCCGTGCCGGGATCGGATGTGTAGGACTCACTGTCTGAGGCGGTTCCGGAAATGGTGATATTGTTGCCGACGGTCACCGCGCTGGTCCACTTATAGAGCCCAGGTACAAGTACGAGGCCGCCGATTGCTCCTAATGGGCGCAGGAGCGTGTCAGAATATTACGATATAGTTGAACCATGAAACTGACCGGTGGCAAGGTTGGTGAAATTCGGGCTAGGCGTGCAGTCGCGTCGTTAAACGCGGTCCCCATGTCGCCGACGGCAACGGTGAGGGTTGCCGGCGTGGGGATAGCGTAGGACGCTGCAAATATTTTCCCGACAACCTGGGTGGAGGTGGAAAATTGACCGGTGGAGTCGAGGATGAGTGAAAAGCCTGTTATGGCGTTTGCCGCGATGGGGCTGACTGCAACAGCGCCAGCTGGAGGTACCTCTCAGAATTGCGATGGAATGAATAAAATGCAGCATACTGATAACGGAAGGGGGCAACGTCGACCTCCGGTTTGAGCGAGGATCGCGTAGTTGGCGGCAGTACGCAGATTGACGGCGGCAGGGCCGACAGCAACGACGTTACCAAGAGCAGCCTGTCCACAAAAGTTCAGTAAAAGCAGGAAAATGTGGTGGAGCGCTATAGGTACCAAGAAGGACATCGTGAAAAGGCTTGAGATCATGGTAATTATGTGAGAGAGAGAGAGTTGGGGAGTTGAGGAGGAGACTGGGTTGAAGCTGAAGACACGAGC
>JARKIE010000766.1:0-25527 GCA_029378255.1 Mycena rosella
GCTGTGGGTGTGGGAAGGGTGAGGAAAGTATTCCGGCACACAGTTGAGGTGCGCATAGGGCTTCCCCGAGCGCTCCAAGCGCACCATGGCGGTGAAAACTGCAAGGTGCTTGTGCTTACGTGTTCCGGCCCGATCCTCCGCCCTTGGCTTGCCTTCTCAAAAAAGTCTCGAAAAATGTAGAATATATTCACATAATATTATTTCTGTTTTATGCGGCCTCAGCCCTCGAACTCTCAACATTTCCTCCTCCCGTGTCAAGTCTTTCATCCACCGGCGCTCCTCCGACTCGTTGCTGTGGCGGTAGAGACAGCAATTGTTGTCGCAGCCACAAGTGCATTTGTCGCAGTACGCAGAAGGCAGTCGCAGTGCAGGTCTGGCGGGGTATTCGATCGCAGCCGTGGGATGCTGCGTCTATAGAACACAGCATCAGGAATGGGACTGAAGTCCTCCTCGTCGGAGCTTTCAGGCTCGGACCATCCCTACAAGACCATCTTGCGGCGGCTTGAGTTCGGGACAATATTGGGCTGGGGGCGGGGAGGCAGTGCGTGGCCTTCGTGCTTCCGCTGCATCTTGGCCATGACTGGGCGTGGAACGAGCTCTCGTGAGCCTCGGCAGCACGAAGCTCAATGTATTTCCTGTGTAATATTAGCAGGCTCAAGAAATATTATTGGCGTGAAACCCTGTACTTTGCGCGTCTCAGGGCATTGGCCGCATGTATCATGTCTCAATTTCTACCCAGCGGAGCAGTGGGGGTTAGTTTCGCGGCAGTTAGAATGACGCCCATCCGCACTGCACACGGTATCTCTTCTCAGCGGCACGCTTTCCTTCCGTCTGTGCTTGAGTCGCCGGCTTTGAGCGCAGCCTGGGCAGGAGTTGGTTAAGGTAATATAAGGGAGTCGAATGGCGACCCACCGCTGCATCTGGGTTTGAGCCTTGGTCCTGAGCTTGACCTTGTTCCTGGGAGTAGTATATGTAAGTATTCGTCCTTGCAGCAGGGGGATTAAAGGGTGCACCGGTCTGCGTAGCATTGGAGAGTAGCTTGACGACTGGCTGATACGACCTCGGGATCAAGCCGAGCCTTCGGACGGGACATGGGAGCGCAGAGAACGCGGTGAAAGGCAAGAACGATCTCAATACTTATATTGAAACACACCCAAACTATGCTTCAAAACTACGAGTTCGCGATAATTCCGCTGTATAAATTCCATTTCTCTTCCACATCCGCAATATAAATTATAAATTTTCAGTGGACTACTAAACATGGTCCCCTGCATGTCCCCAAATATATTCAGGAATTTATGACGATAGCTTCGAGGGGAAAGTGTGAAAGACTGGGGAAAAAAAAAAAATCTGGTGGCTGTTCAATAGTGTCATCTAATAACATAGAGGCATGGTCGCAACATTTGAGACCATTCTGAAGGGCAGGTGGTGAGATATAAGACATTTAAAACCCATCCATCAATGCCAGTCTCTCAAAAGAGGCCGGAAGGCCGTTGGTCTCCCGAATTTTGTTTGCAAGTTTTATTCTATCATTCTACTCGGGTTCGAAAAGTTGTCTACGGTGCTAAGCATGGCAAGCTCCTCTCCCATCGTGATTCTTTCTCCTCGCACTTCTTCAGATAACCCTCGGGGTCCTCGTTTGCGAACTCCGTCTCCGTGCAGAACTCGTTGTCGACAAGCGGAGGAGGCCGCCCGGAGTGTACTGCGTGAAGGACGCACACTCCTCCCCGTTGCGCACGTCGACCTTGAATGCGCGATCATCACAGAGGGTAGAAGGATGGTGGCGCTGGCTGGAAACTCGATGATGAGCTCCAGATCCCACAGCACAAGATGGCCTCCTTTATCGGGTCGAAGCGTCTGAGCGCTTGGACGGCGCACCAACCGAAGGGGACGTTCGTCGCATCGCGATGCCGGAACGTCCAAATGTCTGGCCCGAAGTTGAAGGCGGCGCAAGAAAAGACGGACTTTGGGAAGTTGCGAAGGAGGTGAGGGTAGTATTGGCGCAGCTTTGTGTCGCGTTTGTGGTAGTGCTGGTAGACCTTCGGAGCCCAGAGCGCGAATACAGCTGAGTTTCTGGTAAGTTGCCGCAGAGGACTCGCGCGAATTCAGACTCACAACTCACATACACGGCCATCCGGTTGATGTGTGGGTTCGCAAGGAGGCAGACGAGGAGGCCATTATAGATGCCATTGTCAGAGCGATGGGGGCGCGCGTTCCCTTGCCGTGGAACGTGCCCACGTTGAGCGCAGGGAAGCTGCCGCCATGGCGGTGCAGGTACTGGCTGCGAGGGAATTTCGCAGCCGCCGCCTCTGCTTGGAATGCTGCATACGTGGCGTCAGCCGAGGCCGCGTAGCTGGGGTCGCTGAGCTGGCCGGCGAGGACCGCGATGATGCGGCCCTTGGCGTCGATGATAGGCTGGCGTTGCTGCGGAGATATGTAAGGAGGAGCGGGAAGAGGCAGGCAGGACACGCACCGTCGTTCCACTGGATGAGCAGAAGCCCAGTCCACAAGCCCGGCGAGCGTGTGGCGCTTCTTGCCGCCTCTCTTCTCCTTCTTGTCTTCAGGCTTGGCGCAGTACGCGCCGTGAGCAGCGGGCAGGGCGGTGGCATCGATTTTGGAGGGAATGGGCTTGGAGGACGAAGCCACTTGGTCACAGAGGGTCTGGGCCTGCGGGACTTGGCCGTCCTTCACGGTCGCCTGGTGCCTTTTGTCATGGCGCTTCTCGTGGTGATGGTTCAGGTGCCGAGGAACATCCTCGAGGCGCACGCGTTTGCTCGGCAGGGACGAAGAGCGAGGGCATGGGTGCGGGCTCTCCTCGTCGATGCTATTGAGCTCATCGTCGGTGGGGGGCTCGTTGTCGGAGGGGACGTCTGGTACTTCGCTGTTGGTGTACTTGGACTGGAGCTCCACGGATTCGCGCAGCAGCGGCACCACGTCAAATGTGGCCGCACAAAGTGCAGTGGCACTGGGGGGGCCAAAACGGCGAAAAGACGGTGCCATGACGCGTCTGACGCGTTTTAGCGAGGGAGTAGGTAGGAGGAGATTCAAGACGCACCTTCCATTCCTGCGGGAACCACATTCGAAGGATCTGAAGGGAGGGACATGTCAGTGGGTCGCAGAAGGTGAGTGGCACCGTTTCCCCTGCTTTTGCTTAAGCTGCCGCGGTGCTGCGTTGGCCCCAGGGAAGATGCCGTTCGCAGTAACGCCGCAGCCCAAGCAAAAGAAATAGAGGGAAGGGCGGAAAGACAGACGTACCGTAGCAAGATGGAGGTCGAGTGCAAGAGGAATGTCACACATGTGACTGTGATCAACCAAGACTCGGAGTCTCAATCCAAACACGTCCCCATGGTGCGCGGTCTGAAGAAGAAGGGGCTCGGCTCTGTAAAATCGTCCTCCAACTCCTGCCGCATTACCCTCTATGGAACCCAGCCCAACTCCGGCCGTGCCAGCGCCAGCACGCAGAACTTG
The DNA here is from genome assembly GCA_029378255.1 of Mycena rosella. Taxonomy (NCBI): domain Eukaryota; kingdom Fungi; phylum Basidiomycota; class Agaricomycetes; order Agaricales; family Mycenaceae; genus Mycena; species Mycena rosella. The sequence continues at coordinate 3,469 of JARKIE010000766.1, forward strand.
AGCCAAGCCAAGATACGCAGCTTGAAGAATGAGCACTTGGACGCCGAACGTTTTCGGTTGCAAAGTGCGTTTGGCCCTTCGAAATCTGAGAGCTGTGACTGACTCAAATCCAAGACCTCACCATGAATGAACACCTCGTCGAGGATGTGCGGAACAACTTGCACACACTTGACCATGGTTTCGACGACTCTAGCGACACTTTTGCCGATGTTCTGGATGGCACGGCCCTTGCGGACACTAGCAACGCGGGGGAGGATACGCTGCGCCGCCGTGAAGACTTAGAAGAAGAAGAACTCTGGGAAGATTTGCGCACCTCTCATGTGTGAGTTTCTGGCTTATGGTGGTGGATGTGTGGGTCTTAAATTTTTTCTAGGCGTCTCCACGGAAAACGGCGGGACTATCGCACGCGTAAGGACCGGACTCAGTGCCTGGTCAACGCCTTCCAGCCGCAGATGGAGTCAATTGCTGACGCCTATATGGCCTGGGACCTGCATTCTTCTGCGGAGGATATGGGCACACCAGCTCCTCTTGCGGAAGACGCAATGGTGCAGGGAACTCTTCCGGTTGTTGTTGTGGACCTCTTCAGTGCGTAGTTATTTCTCATCTCTGCGCGGGGACTGATTTCGCACCAGGTGTTCGCATGGTGGAGGTCCCGATGCTGGCTGGGGAGCGTTTGTCGCATCGGGGCTCGTGAACCAGGGATATTTCCCTTGTTCACCAGACGTGCCGAGCGTTGTCTTGGTGACGCGAGTCCTGGAACTGTACCGCGTCGCAGACTTCAGTGCCCTCGACTTGCTATACAGCCTTTTGTTAAATCTCTATGTGATATTCATTGCATGCGTATTTTATAAGGCACTGAGTGGATCCCTGTCTTACTGTGCTTCAGGTGCCTTTCATCCTTATCTGTCGACGCAGTTCTCCACCGGTTTGATTTATATCTTGCACTCTTGCCGTCGTGGAACAGAGCATCAAAGTCGTACTCAGCCGCGATGAGCCGGACTGGCACCTCAAGAACGCGTGCCCCGCCTGCTTTTACAAGCTGGAGGGTGAGCCGATCTTAGACTTACCAAATCTCGCGTGCCAAGACGGCAATAACTCGCTCAAGCGCTTCGGCCGCCGGGAGCGTACAGATGATGGCAGCACCGGGAATTCGAAGGAGCGCAGCGACGATCGTCAAGTGCCCAACAACTACTACCTCCCGGAGGCTGAGGTAAACAAGTGGGGCAAGGACGAGCTCGACAATCTCCTTAAGGGCTTCACACCCGATCCTGTAAGCCATCTCATTCTTGCCTTTGCCTGCATGATTCTCACGAAATTCAGGCATGGGATGAGGAGGACGGCTGCTCGGATTGCTGGCAAAATATGAGGGAGGAGGTGACGGCAAAGGCGTGGGGATGTACGAGGAGACGGGGCTCTTCCTCTCGCTGTGCCGCCACGGCTTCGTACTGATGGTCTGTGATATGATTCGCAGCGGAGAACTGTGAGTAAATAGGTCTGTTCACTGCACATGTCGCTGATATCTTCTCAGTGCCAAGTACGGCTATGCAGTCGTGCATCATGTTGTAAAAGTCCTTCATGAGATGGCCGTGGGCTACGATATAGGCTGCAAATTTGGCAATATGGTGAATGCTCACCCGGTCCTTGGCCCGCTCGCCCGCGAGAACCACTTCAAGTCTCTCGTCGGGGCATTCCACGGCCATGGACACTGCCAGCTCTGCCAGCTAAGCCATCTGGCGACGTATGTCAAGGGCGTTGGGTTGGACGACCTCGAGTACTGCGAGACATTCTTCTCCAAGTCCAATGCGCTCGCCGCCTCTACACGCTACGCCAGCAGCTTCCATCGCAAGCAGGCAATCACGACCTACCTTCAGCATACATTGACTGGCTGGCCGCCGAGAAGGCCTGTCTGCTGTCGTTTAAGCGCGAGCCCATCGAGGAGACATTAGCTATGGAATACTACCAGAAACTGGTGAACCTTGCAGAGCAGACATACGTATTTCTTGTTTCAAGTGTTACCCATGGCTGAGGCTTGCGTAGGAAGCGCACACAGAACGTGCTCGCAATCAACATCCCGCCACTACCGGCCGACCCGTTGGCTACCAATTACATGGAGGAGGCTAAGGCAACTCGGCGGCTCGAAACGCAATGGCAACATGCCACGGAGCTGTATGAGAAGGTTCTGCTGGCTGTGCAGGAGCTGGAGAGGCAGATGGCAATTGCGATCTGGTGGCTCCCCGAGTCGGAGGAGTGGAAGGCGGCTGCGATAATGGTAGGCGGCGGTATCAGCGCGCGTTGGACGAGCTCCAAGGGCTGATCATCTCGCGCATGTTTGAGCTTACCAAGATGAATATGTCGGGGACTGGTAAGTCTTTGTTTCGCAAAAGGTGCATATTGCTAATCCGTGCCTAGGCTACAAGCTGCGTAAACACATCGCAAAAGCCCTTCAAGCCCGGTCCAGTGCTGTGAAGACAGCACTGACCAACTACAACCTCGCTGCCGCCCGCCTTCGGCCCCTGTGGGCACCGATGACCTGGGAGCAGGTTGTCGATTACGCATTCTTGTCGGACTTCAACCTTCTGCAAGACGGCCGTGAAGACATCCGGGAGGAGCCGTGGGCGAAGCCAGCAGGGCGGCTTGCTATGGACATGTATTTCAAGCTGGAGCAAGCCACGGAGGAGATCGAGCGGCTCAACCTCGAAATCCCACGCTTCCTCACCTACATGCGCGATGAGGAGGACTTCCTCCGTCGAGAGGTCGTTCGCATACGCGACAAGGATGGCGACGCGCTGGCCCATCAGGTCGAGCGGTACCGCATGCAGTAGGGCCGATTCAATGATGTCCACCGCAAGCGACTCTGGAAGCTCGCGCGGGTCCCCGGCTTCTCCGCGTCGATGCAGACGGGTACACCGATCAACAAGGACCGTGTCCGAGGGCAACAAGGGGTGCCGGCAGCGCCGGCACCGCTCGCATCAGCCGCATACATAGCCGACAACTCTGACTCCGACTCGAAGGACGAGGTGGACGTACTCGCCCAGAAATTTGTGTTACTCAGCGTGATGGAGGACATCGGGGGCGGCGCGCAGGCTGATCGGGACATCGTGGAGGAGTCCGTGCACGCCGTGTTGCATGTTTCGTCGTAGATTTTGGTCTACCTCCCACGTATTGGGTCTAGGTAGACTTGCTGCGATTTTTTTTGTAATTTTAGATGTATTATTAACGACGTTGCAGAGCCTTCAGAGCGCAGCGGCGGCGGCGCTGATGGAGTCGGCGCGCGCCCTGATGGCGGGAAGCGCTCGGGTGATGTTTGAAGCGTATTGACTGCGGGGGTACGTACCTAACTGACCTATTATTTTCGTGATTTTAGGCGCAAAGGGCGGGACACGGCGAGCTCAGCATCGCCAACGGCGGCGGGAATGATCACCGTGATTGGCAGCGCCGCCTGATGCGGTGTTGATGCCGCGATGGGCCCGGTGATGCGCGACGACCGCAGTGATGTTGATGGAAGGCGCTGAAAGCAGTCGGCCGGTATATTTCTACATTGTTTCTCTATACCCGCAGATATACGGTACCAGGTCTAGTTAGACCTGTTGCATAGACCTTGCAACGAGTCTACCTAGACCCGATACGTGGGAGGTACAGGTGAGGCAGGATGCTTAGTGGTAAAGGAACCCCTTTGGCTTTTAGGTCGATCTAATCACTTAAATATTGTCAGAATTATTCCTATTTTATCTGGCGCGCAATCTCGATTTCAAAAGAATCGATCAGCTAGCCGGCGGCAACACTAGCTCCGATCTTGAAGGAGCAGATCGGAGCGGGACGCGGTATGTGTGATTACCAGTGATGTGTCAATGGAAATCGCGTGAGCAGATATAAATATCTTGAAAACCATTGGCTGGGACCTGCTGGGACGATGTCCGGACGAGGACGCTGCTAGGCCCCCGGTCACTACCTATTGTATCGGTCCGGGCGTAGAGTAAATCAACAACCAATTTTCAGGGGTCTTTTTTCCGAACCAGCAACTGCGAGAGGTTTTGAACCTTCTGGAGCTATGCGGAAGCACCAAACTAGGACAATTCCAGCGTGGGGAGGCAAAACTCGTTTTTTTTGCGACCTCTAGGGCCGTATTACCGTCAAAATATAGAGTAAATCAGTCAAAATCCAGATTTTTTTCCGGACCGATTTAATAGGTAGTGACCGGGGGCCTACGCTGCTCCGGATGGACATCATCTTGAAAGCGCTTAGATCTGCCAAACACGGAATTTAAACCAAGTTAGCCGAAAGGCTATTCCACTCATTCCGGTGAGTTTTGAGCTAGGATTTGGGCGTAGATGAGTTCTGAGAGTCTCCTGAATCTCTCCCTCTTTTTCCCTTTTCCCCTTCCTTTTCTCACTTGAAAAAACTCGAAAACCCCCGGCTCTCCACAGACACAATCCATGAGCCAGTATCCTTGTCTGCTTGGGCCTTAATTCACTTTTGCGACCCTGAGTACAGGTGAGTACCCCTTGACTAGGCCCCCGGTCACTCGGGTTGATGTCGTGTCTGGGATAGAGTAAATCAAGCAGTGAAAATGACCCCTACCTCCGGCCGCCACATAAAGTAAATCAGATTCAAACGACCGAGGCATAGAGTAAATCGCGCGCGGAGGGCGAGTTTTTTTTTTGGAAGGAGGTACTCTGGGATGCCGGAAATCCAGCGCAGCCAGTCTCCAACAAATAATTGCTAGTTGATGATGAGTGCACATACATGCCGGGAGGTGCCCGCAGCGGTGCGGGGGGCCAAAAATCAGGTTTGGGAGCAAAGAAAAGACACATTTTTGCGGGAACCTTTCGTCGGATATAGAGTGAACCAGCCTGCTGGAGCGAAATTTCCTAGAGTAAATCAACCAAAATATCTAAGCAAAATCCGGCGACCGACCTCAACAGTAGTGACCGGGGCCTCCTTGACTATTCTCTGTACATTTCAACATTACGCTTACGGCAAAACCAAGTGGGGAAACCCCTGACCGTGCCAGGAACATTTCAGAACCATTCAGCTGTCATGCATGTGGAGCACTGTTTTGCTCGTCCCACTGACACGCTATTTCTGGGTGCGCGGGCCTCCTACTACATTACCATCCCACAGCCATCCCACAGACTACAGTCATGATGGAAGCAAATCCTCCAGCCCCGACACCAGACGAGATCGCTTCTGTGTGAGCGCTCCAGTTTTCTAGACATGGATATGAATCACAACAAAATTCCACTTAATTTTCAGGGCTGGTCCATTTGTGAGGTCTGTCTGTGAATTTACTTCTCATCTGACTGAATGATGTCCGATCCAGCTTATGGGAGTCGTTATGACTTGGTTTCTCTTGGGCGTATACATGATGCAGGCCCGTGAGACCAAATTTGACCCTACGGTTGACAGGAACTAACCGGCGTTTGAGATTTCTATTTCTTGACATACAACGACGCAGCATAATCCGCGGTCTAGGTAAGCCAATTTTTTCGGCTTGATCTGTATCTCAAGCTATTTGTTCAGTCATCACAATATCTGCTCTCGAAGTTGCACAATTGATTTTTTCCACCTCGAATGCATGGTATTATCTGATCAAAACCTGGGGAAACTTTTCTGGGTTTTCCATAGTCCCACGGGAAGCAACGTCCTGGTGTTGCTGTGTGGTATATGTATGCGCAAAACATCTACATCTCTCCGTCCCGTCTCAGACCTTTATAGCTTCGATGATCGTGCAGACATTTTATGTCTGGTTTGTACTGTTGAACTCGACGAAGGAGTGCTGAATTAACCCGATGACCAGGCGAATATGGTTCCTCTCGTACTCGTATGACACTTGGCTGCTTCGGATTGTGGCCGTAGTGGCTGAAGGAGTACACATTCCACCACAAGGCTTTCCGTTTGTTCAACACCCTTCTCAGGTTTCTTTGATGCAAGGTTCTTCATCGATCGCCGCTGTGTTTTGGTAAGAATGCGATGCTTGTGTGTATCTTCGTGGGATTTAATATTTTCAGGTCTTCGCCAATCCGACGATGACCGAAGTTGCTCGACGTCATTGGTTATTTAACGTGGGTCCTTGGTCTCTCTGTTCCGTAATTTCTCATTTCAAGAATGCAGGCCTGGTTGATCGGGAGTTTCGTGACGGACACGCTCATTTCATTATGCATGCTTTGGATCGTGGGTCGACTCGAACTCGGGAATGCAATCGAATTAAAAGAGAAACCAATAGCTTTTCAAGGCCAGACATAACACACCACGGCAGAGCTCAAAACTCAATGTTCAATCATCTTATTATCAACACCGTCAAAACGGGATGTGCTACAACAATCGTTGCAGCGGTAACGCTCAAGGGGGTACCAAGATAAGAAATTTCCTTATATGGAGGGGGGTAGGGGGTCCACTTGGTCGTGAAAAAAAAGTTTCATACCTATTTTTGAATGTCAAGCAGGCCAGTCCATTTCGATGCTTTCCGCGTTTAAAAAAGAATTGGGACCTGGCAAGGGACTTGACTGATATTCTGTGGGCGGTTAGCACTGTGGTGATATTGATTGATGGATGCACAGCGATACAATCATTTTTTCGCGTCACCATTTTGCTCCGCGGCCTGATCCCATGTCTGAGAAGAAGAAGCCGCCGTCCGACTTTAGAAAGCGGCTATCTACGGTCTGTCCCATTCGATTGTCCTCCGCCGGACGAAGCTGAATGTCAAGTTACGTAATTACGTAACTTACAGCTCTCCTTTTCATCTAAGCGCTCCAGCGGCGATGACGGGCCAAGTGACAACAGCGAGCCAGAGCCCCTCACAGCGCAAAGCACCACCCCCTGTCCTAAATGTGGAACGCACATCAAAACCGGTCTGGGCGGGCAGCATAACCTGGACCAGCATATGCGAGGGAAAGAGTGCCAAAAAAAGCAGAAAGAACTCGCGAAGAAACACCAAACGGGACCCAAGGCCACATTTCTGACCAAGTACTGGTCGAAGGCCCCGAAACCAGTTGCACCAACGGTCTCAGATCCCGCACCCATTCATCCGCATGATGCGGGCGTCCCGGAACCCCTCTCTCCGCCTAGTTCTCCATCGTTCGGGTGCGTTAGGAATAAAACTAAGGGTGATTTGCTCATATTTTTTAAAGCAGTGCGGGCAGGTCTCCAAGTCCAGACTTTGTTGAAATGAACCCCGCAATTAATAGCGCGGCTGATCCGACCAACGTAACTCTGCCAGCATATTCGGCATGCACCGCTATCCAACTTACCTTTCCTCCCGGTCAAAATCACCACCTCAGTTACCCATTCGGCCTCCACACGCGATATGTCCTTCCCTGGGACTATTTTTCGAAGGGCGATTGCTTCTTTGTTCGGTCGACTGCCTGCAGGGAAAGCATCGCTGGGCGCGAACCGGGCTTATGTAAACCTTGCCGCGACCTCGACAGACGGGACGACCATCTACACGAAATCAGGGAACGCATCGCCAACGGTATCAACGAGAACGTAAACTTAATTTTCTATCCCGTCGGCGGCCTCATGCAGAAGATCCATAAGAAGAACGACCAGCTCCGGGCAATGAGGCTCACAAAGCTAAACGACACGAAAATGCTTGTAGGAAAAATTGCCCAGCTGGATCTCCACAAGCAGCTTATGATGGCGATTGCAACCGGCGACGTTCCGCGGGTTTCGCAGCTCATCCGTGCCGGTGTCAACAATGGGGAAAGCATACGGGCGATGCTCGAGCGCTTTTATCGCGCTTGCGTGGACGTGCATCACGAGGGCCCTAAATATAATCCCAAGGGGTTCATGCCCGACGACTACATGGTGGGGCTCTGTGTCCTGCGTCTCGGCGGGGCTCGTTTGGCCGATCTCCTGCATCGCGCACTCGGACTTCCTGGTTTGACTACGCTCCGGAAGCATTCGGTTATTCGGCCCCTGCGCGCTTCCCCGGGGATGCCGACCATCACCGAAATTGAGGAGAATATCGATGCGTACACTGTCGGAGAAGAGTTACCAGTCGGACCTCCCAGAATCGTTCACAGGGTCATGATGCTGGACGAGATCGCAGTGGAGAAGCGGGCACGGTGGGACGACAAAACCAACATGATCCTCGGTGCATGCCGCGAACATGCCCAGAATGTACCACTGGAGTTCTGCGACATCGAGGATGCGAAGACTTTCTTTGCGGCGGTTGATCGCAAGGAGGTTCACTTGGCGAGCGAGGTAAGCATTACATTGATGTGGGAAATAGAATATTGCTCACCAGCAGAACAGGCAACTGTCGTGGCTTACGGCGCACTTGCACGCGAGCCTCACATGTACAATCCGCGTCCGGTTTGCATTTCTGGAACATGCAAGCATGAGAAGGGCGAGCAGCATGCAGCGTTTTTACGCACATTGAACGCAGCCGCCGAGAGTCGCAAGAATCATGGCAACATTATCTATAGGACAATCAGCTACGCTTCTGATGGGGAGGCGAAGCGCGGCTTAGCATTTGCCATCGAATTCATGAAGAACACACTCACCTCGACGTCCAGCCCTAAACTCCACGCCTTACTTTCGCCGCTCGAATTCATGAATCTCCTGGTCGGACCTGACGATATTACCCCCGACAAGGACTTCCGGCACGTTATCAAAACGTTGCGAGCGCTCCTCATGCGTGGGATGGGTATCAAGGTCCTTGGCTTCCACATCACCCCGGCGATTGTGAAACAGCACCTACGCGACGTGGGAAATACCAAGGAACGCGTTGATTCGTTGCTCAATCCCAGTGATCGCCAAGATGTGCCCCTCGCATATGGATTACTGAAGGAACTTTGGAGTCTCCCGGATGCCCCTTCCACTTCCACTCCAACTTTTGTAGGCGCACGCAAGGCCCTCCAGATTTTCGGCCAACTCGGGTATCATCTCGTGATGCCATACATATACCTCAATCTTTCGCTTCGCGAACAGCTCACCCATCTCAGCACGGCAGCCCATCTTCTACTAATTCTGTTCACGACGGACGCCGCTGGTACGGATTTCATGGCCAACCAGACGTTCGTGAACATCATGATCATGATCAAGAATGCTTTTTTCTGCGTCGCAAAAGCCAAGGTCGACATCCCGGACTCGGAATTCTTCCTGATTTTATTGGGAACCGATCGTCTCGAGAAACTGTTCGGCTTGATTCGGACCGCCATCGGAACGGACTCGAATTTCGATATCCTGCAGTTTTGCGGGCGCGCTTCCAACCTCACCGAAGTTTATATTATTCTGGGCATCAAGCCGCACTGGGATCGCGGACCCCGCCGAATCAAACTCAGTGCAGTCATCAACGAAGCCGGAGATGTATCGCCCAAGGCCGACCATGTTTCCCCGGCATCCTGGATCGGGGATCTTCATGTGTCGAATGTTATCCCGCATACGTGCTGGATGGCTGGCCGCTTCAAGGCGGAGCAGATCATTGTCACGGGACAAAAGGCGCTGAAAGAGTGTGCACTTGTGCCCGGGTTTGATATTCTTTCGCCTTTCGGGGAGCTTCTCGTCAACGTGCCGGATACAAAGGCTGCCTTCGATATTGATCCGAATCTTCTGCGCGCTGCCTCACCTCCATCCGACAAGCTATCCGAGCCCATAGAGCCTGCCGACGATGCTCCAGAGGATTTCGAGGATCTACTCGCGATCCACGACACACCAGCCACGTCGCATAGCCCTCATGTTGTCGTCGGCGGGAAAAAGATATCCAAGGCCAGCATTTTAAAGGATCTGATGCAAAATCGCTCTCCCAGACTGTCAACGGATAGAACGAAACGCGTCGCAGGTATCCCCGCCTTCGCAAATCAGTCCGCCGCGTCCCACATCACATTTGACAGCCCGACCGGCACGCCATCTCTCCGAATTGGGAACCCCATCGCCACCATGGTCGAATGCGAGGGGCAGTATTTCCTTGCGGTCGCACAGGTCAACAATATCATTCTTGGCTCCAGCGCAATTGACTCGATTGTGCTGGATCTGTTGTCAGATCCGGGCGTCAAAATTTCGTACCAGATCCTCCGTCTAATTGCGCCGAATTCCGACGACGGAGCGAACGGCGAGTACGACTGGAAGTGGTCTTTCAAGTTTGAACACAACTCTATCACGAACATTCCCGGCCGTTTGATCCACCCTCTGAACCCCACAGTCTCCAATCGAGTTCCAGGGGAGCCGACGTACCTTTTTTCGAGCGAGGTTTTAATAGCAGTCGCCGCCAGCATCGATAGCCAACTGACTGGCAACTACTATGATGATATTCCAAAGGTGCAGCGTTCAGATACTTTTCCGTATCGATCCGCTGGTGAGCTCTCTCGCTCATCATTCCACTGAATAATGCTTATTTGTTCGTAGGAAAAGCTTGTTTCCACATCGAACACGACCTAAATAACGGAAACAAACGGGGCCAATTCGGCAGAGATCCCGGTGCTTCCTTCCTCTGCACCAAGTGTTTCCCTCCAGTCCCAATCAAAACAAGCAATTATCAACGCATTCTGGAACACAATGACGCCCACATCCTCTTCGACAAAACGATCTTGGCGTTGGACCAACCGTGCGGACTGTGTCTGCGACCCTTCCCTATGTGCACCTTCACATTTCTCAAAAGCGATGGTACCGCCTCAGCCCGTCAGATCGATTGGATGCGGTCTACATGTCTCAATCCGGTCAAGTTCCAGATGGCTGCCGCCATGAAATCTACGAAATTATCCCCGTGCACAAACCACCTCATCCCCTGTCCTCTTCAGTGCGGAGTCGTTATCTGGACATACAACATCCTGGGACACTGTCGAAGCGCCGCTCACAATCTCAAATCCCTCGATAACGTACCGGTTGTTTATCAAATGGGAGTGGACGAGCGCGGAGGCGTTCTGAAGATTTGGGAGAAGCGTCAAGTGTACTCGATCCCACGAAACATGACGAAGGCCAAGCCCAAGCTGGTGCTCCCGATTTCTGATGCCCACAGGGCTCTCATGGTTCTTCGGTAATCAAACATCACAATTTCTTGCTTTGGTGCTTATGATTTTGTCGCCAGCCACCCCGAGGAAGAGCCTGCAATTCCGGCCGCAGGGGATGAAAGCCAGGCAGATGACGAGTCAACCCCGCACCCGCCAGTCCGACGTGCACAGCGCACTATCATCCACGACTCGGATTCAGACGGGTCGGCAGACAGTGACGCTGATCCCACTGCAGCTAATGAAAGTGACGCTCCTGCTCCACCAGCCGAATATGAATCGGATGGATATGAACTTGAATATTTCGATGAGCCCCCCATCTCGCACTCTCTGCGGCCGCTCACTGATGACGAGGTGGATCGCGAGATAGAGCATTTCGCAGCGCCCGGAATGGACTATGCACCTTCATCTCCAGGTCTCGACTTCGTTGAATCGGACGCGGCAGCCTCGATTTGCGCTCCGGAATTCCCAGCGGTTCAAGATGTGTCGGCGGCTCTGACTACCCCGCAGAATGTGACCGTCCCGGTCACCGAGCGCCCCGCTGATGACATCGTAGCATCGAGGCTGCGCTCAGGTAAGAACAAGAGGAAGGTCAAGGAGATGGAATTTACCTGCGTATGCGACGACACCGTAACTGCAGCCCAAAAAGCCGACGGGTCTGCAATTGAATGCAGCAAGGCCGGGTGCGAGACAATTTGGGTATGTATTGACAACTCCAGGCCGCACACCATGCTCACATTCTATAGTATCATTTGGAGTGTGTCGGACAGGAGGCGTCGCGAAAGGGCTGGGTTTGTAAGTCGTGCGGTGGCAGGAAACGGCGGCGTTAGCTACTTTCGGTGTCGTGGAATTGATATGTCATCCCAAAGGGGAAGTATGACGTCATATAGGGGGGGAGGGGTCTCGCCGAGGTCTGAAAAAAAGTTTCGGGGTGTAGTACATTTTTCGCAGATCGGTACCCCCTTGGTAACACTTGCCTTATTCAGCCACTTCCTCGATCAAGACTATGACGGGGCTACGTACGGTCTCTTTCTAACAGCGGAACATTCCCTGACTTTTTCAACCACAGATCCAATATCTTGCAAACGCTGTAAATTCGTGCTTCGTATATTTGCGGGACGCCCAACTAAACTGATCTATTGCAGTTACTCCATCAGTTTACTGACCAATCTCAACGCACGACAACGGATTACTTCGGGCGGAGAAGCATCCTTGGAGCTGGACTTTTCGGAAATCATAATACAGACGCTGACTGACGCTGCGTCGTGTACTTCATACACCGAACAAACCGAGATCCGAGACACACCGTCGCGTTCATTGCCTGCTGTATCAGTGAGGTTCCCAATAATGTTCCGGGTGGACGAGAACTCACGGAACTCAGAGGAGCTTTGGATCTGGCATTCTGAAGATTTTTACATCGAGTTCGCGGACAGATCCACCAGTTTGACGATGGTTCTGTCCGTGCACGGCTCAATGTCCAATGAATTTCAAACACAACCGCTCCAAGGTAGTTCGGAGCTTTACATGCGGAGTTCGACTGACGAATTGAACAGGGCGATGGGTCCGAATGAGGGAGGCGAAATTCCATAAGAGTCGCGAGGGCACTATACGTACCTCGCTTCTCGATCCAAATCATTTCTTCACCTATTCCTTCCATATCGAGCTCGTGGCGGTTATTTGTTATCCCTGCGTCCCACACCCTACTTTACTTAGACCATAATCTAGAGCGCCCAGCACCGTCCGCAATACATACTGCACGCAATATTCCACATCCTACTCTAAAACACCCAACACCGTCCTCAATACATACTCGCCCTTCCTTCCCCTGCCGCCGTGGCTCGTATGCTTGATAAAGCCCAGATAATCGAGCTCATGCAGCGCGCGCATAAACTGCGCCTGCACCCCGAGCTTCCACTTCTCGTCGCCCTCCGTGGCGGCTTTCTTTTTCTTGTCCTTTCCCTTGCCCTTGCCATTTCCCTTGGCCGGCGTGGAAAGCGCACTCTCCCGCTGCCCCTTAACGACGATCCGGAAGTTGTCGAACCAGTCGTACACGTCGATCATCTTGCCCGCCTTGGTGTACCCCTTGAACAGGATGCTCGTGTCGCGCAAGTCCTGCAGGTTCTTCTCCTCCTCTTCCTCGTCATCCGGCGAGGTGTACGCGAGATGATGGACGGGCGCAGTGCCGGGTTGATTAGCTTGCATCAACTTGAGTTAAGCCAGCAATATACAGAGACGCAGACGCGTGCGTACCTCGGACGGGAAGGGCGCGTAGCCCGTGTACCACATCCAAAGCGGGGTCAAATTCTCCGGCCGCTGCCGCAGGTCGTCAATTAGAATTATGCGAATGGAAATGCGAATGAATCCAACTCACGCGAGGTAGCTTTCCACCCAGCCGGCGACCTTGTCCCGCTGCTCGGAGGAGGGGTTCCGGAAACTGACGAGCGTGCTGCGCGCCTGCATCTCGGCGACGCGGATGGCGTGCGGCAGGCCGTGGAGGTACACGTGCAGCTCCCGAGCAGTGCCTCGAGGGCCGCGGGTGAGTTTCCTTTGTGGGGGTCAATAATTGATCAGACGACACAGGAAATTACTTACCGTAGCGCAGTAGCCAACCCACCGACACCGTCCCCGTCGAGCGCCTGGCTCACGGCGGCAGCACCCCTCCACCGCTCCAGCAGCTTTTCCGTCGCCGCGCGCGCGTGCAGGAACGCCACGACGATGTGCAAGAGGCGGAACCCCAGCTTCGTGCCGCGCACATGTCGCGCGAACGCCCCGCGCGCCACGCGTCTGCGTTTGCGGTCGTTTTGGACGTGGGCGCGTGCAGGCGCGCGAGGAGCGCCTCGAGGAAACGGAGCTCGCGCGCGGAGGGGCAGGGGCGATGCGCCGGGTGGTGTGAGACAGGAGCGAGGATGGGTCTGTGCTGAGGTGTTTTAGGTGCGCGACCTGGGCGGGGAATGAGGAGGGGTGAAAATGAAATGATTGATGAAAGAAGACGCACTTGGAGGATTGAGAGCAGCGCGTCCAAGGAGGGCGTGTGCGTCGCGTAGTGGGTTTCGATAAACTCGAGGAGGGTGGGGCCGGGGAGGAGGAGCTCGACCGCTGGGTCGAAGAATGTCTGGGGGGTGTTGATGGTCAATTTTTGGGTGGAGGACTTAAAAAGGTGTGTACTTTGACGGTATTAAGGACTTCGGGTCCGGGAAGGGGCCACGAAGTGGTATACTCTGAGCAATGATAGAGTCGAGCGGGTTAGCGACACCTGTAGGCAGGAGGATGGCGGGGGCGTCGAGAGCGAGAGGGAACAAAGGTGAGAGATCCCCGCCCCGCGCTCGTCGTGCTCCTCCACGAGTTCGAGCAGTGCGATGCGGGCGTCATGCAGGACATGTTCTACATCTGCAGGTAACCGACAAGACAGCTCATAATTCTTTCCCCTAGTTTGCAAGTCGCGCGCCTCTCTATGGCGCGCCTGGCTGAGATATATATATGGGCGTTCGAGGAGCAGAGAATGACGCACCGTCGACGGCGTCGTACCACGCCTGGAGCAGGCCGAGGTTGTACGGCGCCGCGGTGCGTCTACACAGGTTAGTTTGTAATTCCGCGCGTGGACAGAGGATGGACGGACCTTTGTCGCATCGGCGGCAAGGGAGAGCCGGAACGCGTCGTCGACGTCGATCACAAGCGATGACGTGATGTGGCTTATGCCAGTACGCTCGGTCCCTGTTCGCCGCCCCGCCCCCGTCGCCCGCCCTGATAGCCGGCGCAATTCCATGAAATCAGATGCGGCCTCTTGTACAACAAAGTACCTCGACGCACAGAACCGCGACTCGTATATTTTGGCAACAGTCTCCCCGTCCCGAAGGTCAACGGGGAGAGGGGTTAGTAGCGGGACATAGGTCCATCAGCAAAACCTGGGTCGGCTACACAGCACTACATAGTGGCTCATAGTAGCCTATAGCTTGTATAGTGCCCATAGCGGCTGTAGCAAAGGTCTTTAGCTATGTAGTGCTGTATAGTTGGGTCGGAAGTATATAGCAGTCTGTAGTTGGCCTCTAGCGTTCTGTAGCACAAGGTCCAGGGTATCATAAGAAAAGTTAGTTGCCTTCAAATGTTGAAGGCCAGTAAGTAACGAAGCGTAAGGTTAGTAATTAAGTGAAGTGAAGGGAACTAGTCAGTAAGTAAGTACGTACGTAAGTACGTACATAGTCAAGAACGCATTAAGGAGTATTTATTATTTGCCAGCAGTGAGAATTGAACCGGCGACCTTCGCGCGAACTAACAATTCAAAGTGCGGACAAAATAACCACCATACTATTGGCCCGATATAAGATATGGAACGATGTGCACTTTATTACGTCCTGGTCACTGTACTTTCTCAACTCCGCCTGACATCGTTCTCAAGTCGTTCTCAAGTCGTTCTGCCACTTAGCAAAATGGGATCCAGAATTTGATGTAGAATTTGGCCAGTCATTGATGTAAAAACAGACTATGAACTGGGGTTGAATCAGACTTTGGCAATTTAGGTACAAAATTTCCGAAAGTACTTTGATTAATGGTGTGAGTGGAATGTGATTGAGCCCAAAGTAAAATCTAGCTCCGAAAATCCTATGTAACCACCAAAACTTCAGAGCACTACAGAGATCTGCAATACTACAGAGACTACATGGAGCCCCTATCCAACTATAGAGCACTATGTGATTCTACCCGAGCTATGTAGCACTATATAGTTCCCCCAAATCTATAGAGCACTATGGAGCACTACAGCCATGTTTAAGGGCTGCTATATTCTACTACAGCTACTACAGCCTGCTAGGGTGAAAATCAGGGTTTGCTGATGTGTATCAAATTTTTAACACAATGCGATTAAATAATCAACCATTGTGGTATTCAAGTTGTAGTCTTTCCTAACAACAGTGCCAACTCTTGTTGTAAATCTCAGTTTTGTTAGCTTCTACAATGAAAATTGCTTGTCGTCAAATGCTGAACTCTCCTGGCTATGGATTTGGGGAGATTCCTGACGAAATACAGTCCACTTACTGCTCGTCGTGGATGGAACATCAATAGTAATATTGAAGCATTCAGCAGCATCTTCGTACTCGTTAGCTACTGACACGGCAGGCGTATACTGATCCTGGACTCTATTTGTGACTCTTTCATAATGCTATTTTACAGCTGACACACCACGAATTGACAAGAAACTAGTGAACAATGTTCCCTTGCAGTTCATAATTGGCGGGTTGAGGTTGTACTATTGGGGGCGAGGCACGCGGCCTTCACACAACATTTAGAGCCTGACATTCCAGTCCAACTCCTCGTATCGGGTTCCAATATGTAGCAAATATCTAAGTATTGAGTCGACGTGGACTGGCGTACCAGTGGCAGTACCATTGACATGCA
This sequence comes from Mycena rosella, assembly GCA_029378255.1. Classification (NCBI taxonomy): domain Eukaryota; kingdom Fungi; phylum Basidiomycota; class Agaricomycetes; order Agaricales; family Mycenaceae; genus Mycena; species Mycena rosella. The sequence goes on from JARKIE010000766.1 coordinate 19,800, forward strand.
TCGACGTGCCACTCCCAGCTCATCACCCCATGGCTCCCCAGCCCAGGATTCACAACAGTAGACGTTTAAAACACTAAGTGCATTGTCTAGACTCCAAAAATCTCTCCCAAAAATTCTCCCTCAAAGTTCTTTACCCTGACCTTCAGTCATGCCTAGTCCTTGGTGGAGTTCCGAATTTCTCGCCGGTGCATGCTCAACACTCCAAGGGGAAAAGGACAAATTCAAGGCCATGCATAGAAATATAGGACAATACATTAGTGCATTCAAGACATTGCAGGGAAATACCAACTACTCTGGTATGATTCAAGTCGGAGAGTTGTCATGTAACAATGTCAAGTATTGTAAATTTTCAGTCCGTCAGGTTGTCCCACAAAATTTGGTTGAAATAAGATACTACCTCCTGGCTGTGAGATTTCTGCTGGTGGTGGATAGAAGATCAAACATATGGATATGTATTAAGACTCCAACCATTTCCATTTACAACCATTTGTAAAATGGTATAAACCCTTTATTTTTCCGTTTAGTTTACAAACCTTCATAACAGTAAACAAACAGTAAACAAATGGTTTAAACGGTTGAATAATCCACCACCTTGTTAGGTGCTGCACAACAGATTTCAGAGCATCCCCAAGCAGCAATTAGGTACACAGCTATGTCCAGAAATCAATATCCCGAGGGATCGACTCATTACCGGGCTTCGGGACCTGGCTGGCAGGACATATTCCCAAAATAGGAATTCGACGTGCTGCGATTGATGGCGGGCGGATCAATTGATTGCGCCACAGACGGGTCGCTCCATATCTTCCCTCTAAGTCTTCAACAACTATGGGTAATGGTGTGGTCAGTCTGAATTTTTTACTGCTACAGTCGACTCCCTCTTAACCCATGACCCGCCAATACCCATACTTTTTCCAGTCCACCACCTCTGTTCCTAGGTAAAATAATAGGAAAACCCATAACATTCTAATACTCCATAATCCGTATGTTTTTTGGGGGTTCATAACCCATATGTTCCTTAAGATTTTTGAGTTTTTGGTAGTCATCCTGCATAGAAATAAGATAGGACCTGTTCAACCATCATTATTGGATGGTGATTTGGGCTGATACACCTTTTTACCCCCACACTTATGCTCAATGAGACTTGATACCCTTCTCACAAGTGTTGATTTGGTTGAAGAAACTTCAAAAAAGCAGCCAGTTGAGCTTTACACAATGCCTCAGGATTGAAGATAAGACACATCTGATTTTTGTTCGTACATGGTTATCTAAAATCTTTTGAGAATTATTTCTCGTCCTCCCTTGGAACCCATACTCCCTGATAACCCATACCTTTCAGTGTCCACCAGGGCCTATGGGTTAAGAGGGAGTTGACTGTACCTCTGTTGTCCGAACCCCAGCAGCGCGAGCAAAGTGGCACTGAGGAGTAGAGGTGAGCATGCACAGGAGCTGAGATAAAGTTGAACCACGCACCAAGTTTATGTAACTTGAACAAAATTGTTGGCCACTGCGGGTCCGAATATCGAATGAAAATTGCGGTGGCGGCTCTAGGAAACATCAAGTGAGTGCAAAGAATGCCTGGATTACAAAAAGGAACATGCACCCATCAACTCGGCCACAGGAAGTTCAAAACTTCAAGCAATGTTGGAGGCGCAAATGTGCGGGTGTGGCATGGCAGAGGTTCTGCAAAGTTGAGGTGAGTATAAAGAGTCAGAACATTAAATAATGTGCACATTAGGTCAATGGTGATCCAGGTTTCCAGAGTGTAGGGCAGGGCACATTCTACACGGTGTGCGTGGTGGCAAGTCCGAATATCGGAAAATTTTGGCAGGCAGCGGAGATATTAAAGGTGTATGTTCAACATCATGGGAGCATGTACGGAGGGCATGGGTCTTACGAGGAGTGTATCAAGCCAGTCCAAGAATCCGATAGAAACTCGGGGTGCCATGATGCATGGAATACTGGAAGTTGTGGTGAAGTTCACAGATGTTGAATCAAATTTTGATGCTGGAAATATGTCAAGACAGAGCTCGACGTAGGGGTGAGTTTTCAGCCAATTCTCGACCTCGCAAGCAGGAACATTGATCTTTCGACCCAGGCAACAATTCTTGACGTAGAGGTGAGTTTTGGCCAATTCCTGATGCAGGGGTGAGTTTCAGCCAATTCTCGACCTCGCAAGCAGGAACATTGATCTTTCGACCCAGGCAACAATTCTTGACGTAGAGGTGAGTTTTTGGCCAATTCCTGACGCAGGGGTGAGTTTCAGCCAATTCTCGACCTCGCAAGCAGGAACATTGATCTTTCGACCCAGGCAACAATTCTCGACCTAGGGGTGAGTTTTTGGCCAATTCCCAATGCTGGGGTGAGTTTTCAGCCAATTCTCAACCTTGGGCTGTTCAATTGTTCAGTGAAATGTTTGAAACCAGATCTTTGTGGTTTTTCTTTGCCACTGTTTCAGAAAATTTGTTCAACATTATTTCACTTTTTTCACCCTGATTCCCTCTGCAAAATGTCGAAAAAACATCTTGATGTTTTTACCCGAATCCTTGAATGTTATTTCACATTTTTCACCCTCTTTTCCTGTGGAAGATGTCAGGAAAACATTTTGACTTTTTCGCTTGTATTTATGCTGAAAAACATGGTATTATATATCATATCTTTTTCATTACATTTTTCAGTGAAAAATGCAAAATAAAAGATGATGAAAAATGTTTGAAAACATTATTCCTTGATTTCAAATTTTACACCACCTTTCACTGAAGTTTTCCATTCATTTTGTTATCCTTTTCCATGTGAAAACTCTGGTAAAAAAGGTTTTGGGTTTTTCACCATCATTCTTGCCTGTAAATAGACCTAAGTTTTTGGTGAAAAGGTCTTGAATTTTTCACCATCATTCTTGGCTGCAAATGTGCATGAAATATTGGTATTATTCAGGCAAGAAACATCATAAATATCATTTCGAATTTTTCACCTTACTTCCGAGTCAACAAAGTACTGAAAATAACTTGAAATTTTCATCTATTCTTTCAGTGAAAAATGTGTGAAACATTGGTAAAGTTTTTCACCAGTTTTTTCACTGAAAAACTTGAAATTTTCAACCAGTGACTGACTTGGAATAAGTATTGCACTATGGCAGTCACCTTGCACATTTAATAAATAGTACACAAATACCTGTTTTTAGTAGTCGGATTCAGTGGAAAGTAAACATTCTCCAACCTTCTCTTGAACTTTCTAGCTCCTCACTAAGTAAAATCAAGACTCAACAGTTTCTAAACTTTTTTCCCAAGGTGTGAAAAACTTATAAAGTTTCTGAATGTCGGAAACTTTTCTTTCTATATTTCTGAAAATAATTACATGAGAAGTCAAACTTTTCTGGAGGAGTTGTGAGAAAACACTCAGGAACTGAATATGATTTTCTTCCCCAAATGTGGCTGTGCACTAACCATAATGATCTGATCTGATGGCACATGCTCAGTTTAAATGTGTAATTGCGTGATTTTCTGGTAGAATCTCCCCAAATCTCCCCAAAAAATGGGACTCTCAAGCCTGTATCAGTGAGGTCCCTGTCCCTGTATTCAGGCATCAAGGGAAATGGTGGTGGGAGTCATGGTAGAACTGATTTGGAAGCACCTGTCAGATTGGATCATTGTGGTTAGTGCACAGCCACATTCGGGGAAGAAAATCATGTTCAATTCCCAAGTGTTTTCTCGCAACTCCTCTAGAGAACTTTGACTTCTCATGTAAGTATTTTCAGAAATATAGAAAGAAAAATTTCCAACATTCAGAAACCTTGTAAGTTTTTTTTCACGCCTTATGAAAAAAGGTTAGAAACTGTTAAGTCTTGAATCTTGATTTTACTTAGTGAGGAGCTGGAAAGTTTGAGTGAAGGTTGGAGAATGTTTACTTTCCACTGAATCCGACTACTAAAACAGGTATTTGTATACAGTCAACTCCCTCTTAACCCATAGGCCCTGGTGGACACTGAAAGGTATGGGTTATCAGGGAGTATGGGTTCCAAGGGAGGACGAGAAATAATTCTCAAAAGATTTTAGATAACCATGTACGAACAAAAATCAGATGTGTCTTGTCTTCAATCCTGAGGCATTGTGTAAGCTCAACTGGCTGCTTTTTTGAAGTTTCTTCAACCAAATCAACACTTGTGAGAAGGGTATCAAGTCTCATTGAGCATAAGTGTGGGGGTAAAAAGGTGTATCAGCCCAAATCACCATCCATAATGATGGTTGAACAGGTCCTATCTTATTTCTATGCAGGATGACTACCAAAAACTCAAAAATCTTAAGGAACATATGGGTTATGAACCCCAAAAAACATACGGATTATGGAGTATTAGAATGTTATGGTTTTCCTATTATTTTACCTAGGAACAGAGGTGGTGGACTGGAAAAAGTATGGGTTATTGCGGGTCATGGGTTAAGAGGGAGTCGACTGTACTATTTATTAAATGTGCAAGGTGACCGCCATATTGCACCACCTCTAGAGCACTATTGGGCCAATCAAATCACTCAAAATAAAATATGACAATTAACTAGACTTGAAATGCTTAAGGCTCAGCAGAATAACCAGCTACCAAAAAGGCAATTTTTAGCAAAAATGACCCAACAAGATCCCGAACTGAGGGGAAAATTTTAGGATTTCCATTTATGGTAATTTAAAAATGCCATCGATAAAAGTGAGTAGAATAACACACATGGCAAATTGGGAGGTTTCAGGGCACCCTGAAATGTTCCTGAACTCTTTAGTTTAGGTCTCCAGATACATAAACCTGAAAACATAACTGAAATATAAAGTTTCCACAAGCCTGAAACTGAGGCTGAAACTACCTGATTCGGGTATGTTTCGGCATGTCTGAAATTTCTGATTTCAGAAGTAATTTAGGGCCACCTGAAGCTGCTCCTCAAACTATTGGTTTCAGGAGCAGCTTTAGCCTGCCCTAAACCTATTGTTTTGGCAAGCCTGGACTGGCTTCCAAAACAATAAGCTTTGGCACCTGATTCGGTGCTGCAAAAACTAGGCCTAGAGCACTCTAGGCCAACCTAGAATCAGTTTCGGCATGCTGGAAACCCGGATCCAAAACTTATTGTTCTCAGTGCTGGCTCCGGGCTGCTGAAACAATAAGCTTGGGGCATGCTGAAAGTGCTCCTGAAACTATTGGTTTCAGGAGCAGCTTCAGGTGGGCCAAGACTGCATCTGAAATTAAACAAATCAGAGGTGCCGAAAATATACCCAAATCAGGTAGTTTTGGCTCCAGCTTCGGGTGTGCAGATAATTAACATTTCAGGTGCATTTTCAGGACTCTAGTAACTGGTCCTTGAACTAATAATTTCGGGAATGTTTTAGGGTCCCCCGAAACCACTCAATTTGCTGTGTGACACTTTGGTTCGTCTGAATCCATGTATTTTTGCCTGAGCAAGGGCCCCTCCAAGTTGGGTAAAACCCATGATTTGCTACAAAACCTCCAAACCGACAAAGCCCCCCTTTGTCTTCCCCATTTGCCTTTATTTGGTGTGTTCCCATCTGCTGAACACATGCGGAATACCTCTTGTCAAGGCACCTGTCTTTCAGGTGCCTTGGCCTTTGCCCCCAGTGTCACCTGTTGGCTGTGGAAGTCTTGTATTACGTTGATTGTGTATGCACCAGTGCCCCGATCGGATTGGCTGTGCAGGTTCTGTAAACAGATATTGAGATGCCGAACATGCCCTGATCACCTGTG
>JARKIE010000767.1:0-25476 GCA_029378255.1 Mycena rosella
TGTAACGAGGGAATGCGAACATCTGTTTCGCGAGCCGACGTTGAAATGGATTGTCGTGGTTGGGAAGCAAGAGACATAGTATGTTGCCCAGCCGTTTCGTAACTCAAATTGGGGGCTGTGGCGGCTGTAGTCACCATTCGTGGCAAGGGGGTCCAAAGATAAGCAATTGCCATATGGGGTAGAGAGTAGGGGGGTTGCCTGGATCCCGAGGAAAAAAAATTGCACGCAATTTTTTTTGAGGGCTAGAGAGCTTCTGGGAGCTCTGAGAAAAAGGGATGTCTTTTGCAGCTTACCTCGAGCTCCCTGAGTGAGGAGAGAGTCCCAAGAGCAATCTTTCCGTTCATAAATACAATTTTTCGAGCGACAGGCTGTTTTGATTGGTACTCCCAATCAGGTGAATACCATCAAATGCAATGAATAGACATGGTACAAGGAAGGCACAGCTCGCATGGAAACCGTAGATTCAATTTACATTCCTACCATGTTCAGGAGCTCACACAATTTTTCTGAGAGGTGTTTGTACTTTATATTTACAGTGTAACAACCTGAACATTTCTGTACTTGTTTGTGTTAAAGTGCAATCCATCACATTTGAATATATACTGTACTGAAACCAGACTTCAGGTAGTAACCAAATATGCACTAAGTACTCCTGGAATAGTCAGGACCCCACTATGATTTCTGTTGGATGTGGTCAACAGGTGGTTTGAGTCGGAATTTCCCTGGACATTACTTCTGATGTTTGTTAAGGGGTGACTGTCAGAACCACTTCAAATGAACAGAAGATCCCCACATCATTTTAAAAAAAATTCATGGCACCCCCCATCCATGGTGTATTATTTTGTCCCAACCCGTCGGCTTTGACAAGCGGAGTTTCCCAAAAAGGCAACTTTCCCATCGCGTGCTGCTTACGTAGGGGTAGGGGGGCTATCCGAACCCCCAGAAAAAAGAAAATGTAGGTGATATCATATTTTCTTATCTTTGGATCCCCTTGATTCATGGTACGAAACGGCTGGGCAGCTATTTCTTGAAAGTATATAGGAAATAGGTAAATGGAGCAGGAGAGTCATGAGGATAGATGGAGTTAGACAGCCAATTTCGGATTCACCAGAGAGCGCATGGGGCCAAGGCGAGGATCGCACTACGGAAAATCGCGTTAAATCCAGCCTCTAAAAAAATGCATCGAGATAAACAGAGGTGTAGATTTTCCTGGACGAAAGTACAAGAATTGTACAAGGCAGGAGGTTCTGAGGGTGAATATTTGTGCCGAATCGCCGATAATGATATGAAATTGCCAGGTCCTTGTTGAGTCCTTGCCTTCCAAGGCGCGAGCCCGGAGAGCCAGACAGAGACACAGCCTCGTACGCCCTTTACGACATCTCGATGCCGCGTGCTTCCCGCCCACTGCCCGCACGCTCAACCGTCTCTGGCCCCCCACGCGCTTTGTTGAACTTGTGTTGAACTTGGGTCACAGGAGAAGGTGAGTCGCTAGGAACTATATTCGGGGCGCGAGGACACGAGCGCGGGAGGTACAGGAAGACTACTGATACGAAGTACAAACACGGTAGATATATGATCACGGATAGGGAGGTTGATAAGGCAACTCACTGCGTTCCGGCCGCTCCTACGCTCAGTTCTCGAAGGTTCTAGCAGCTGTTGCTAGCTGAGCGTAGGGGACTACACAGGCCCTGTGTAGGACGACTACACACAGCTAGTCTAATGTCTTCGAAGGTTCTAGCAGCTGTGCCGTAGGTCTGTGTAGTTTCTCTAAACACACCTTGTTGTAGATCAGCGTAGGTGTGCCTAGACGTCATAGCCTCACCTACACTTAGCTACACTCAGCTACACTGACCTACACTTGAGTCTAAGCACATATTAACTGCCTTGATTCTGTCCTCCAGATTGTTTCGCGGTCCAGGTTAGTCTAGGTTAACATAGGTCACTACGCAGACCTACACATACCTGCACTGGCCTGCACTGACCTACAATTACCTACAATTACCTACACAGACCTACCCTGATCTAAAAACAATGTGTGTAGTGTGACTACACACAGCTCTGTGGATAGGTCTGTGTAGGTCTGTGTAGGAATGCTACACACAAGTTAGGTGTATAACCTCAGGGAACGCAGTGACTGATGCGAGCGGCGCGTCGCGGTCTCTATTTCAACACGCTTCACACCCGCCGGCGCGCTGCCCCCGTACGGCTCGCACCTGCAGCAGTGCCGCATCTCTCGCGCCGCTCTCCTCCGTCCACCATCCCCGCGTTGCCCGCAGACTAGCAGGGGAAGGATGACGAGCACGGTGCGGGGGTTTAGCGCCTCCCCTTCCTCGGCCGCCGCGTTTCCTACACGCTCGCTTGTGTATCCCACGACGGTAACAACCCGCCGCGGCTGGAACGCGTTCCCCGTGAACGCTGGAGAAGTTAAGCAGCCGGTTCAGCTCCTCTCCCGCATTTTACTCGTACTTCGTCGACACCTCGTCTACCGTCCTTAGTCTCGCATACGTCCGTTTTATATTACTATACCATGCTTCGACTTTCACAGCTTGATCTTGCCATAGACATGTACTTTGAAAGCTCAACCACCTCCCCTCCCCCTCTCTGATCTCCGCATCACGACAGCACAACAGGCGGCCCATCCTTCAACTCATCCTTCTTCGCTCGCAAGACTTCCGCGTCGTCTACCACACACATGTATCAAAATCAGCGTTGGATCTTCTCATTATCGAAGCGCAGGAACACACCATCATTATACGTGCCCGCCTCCCACGCACCCTCCCACCACAGGAACACAAAATGATACCCATCCAGCCACATCTTCGTGAGCCCCGGACACCGCGCGAGCAGGTCGGCGCGCAGAGCTGGCAAGTCGAAGTCGGGGATCTCGGTGTTGTGGGTGTCGGGCGCGATGGGGACGGGATCGGCGCGACCGTATTGGTATTCGACGGGGAAGACCCAGTCGAGGGACAGAGATTGTAATGTGTTCGGGAGGAGGGCGTGCACAATGAGTGTTTTGAGGAAGGCGGTTGGCTGGGAGGATGGATGGTTAACGAAATAAATTAAGGAGGGCGAGCTTGAGACGCGTACCTGAGGCGTGATCCCACCGTCCTCGTCCAAGGCGGGCATTAATGTGAGCTCCAACGCCGTAAGGCGCGGAAAGAACGTAAACAGCGCCCCAATCTCCACGTCGCCGAATAAATCCGTGGGAGCATCGGTGGTGAAGCACGCCGTGAGCGAGGTGATATTCGGCAATGCTGCCACACCCTCCAACTCCACCACGAGGTTGCTGAATGGGAACCCCGAATCGAGGATAATATGCGTGAGGGTAGCTCTTGGAACGAATACATGCAAATTTCCGTATTGCCCGGTGTACTTTTGCAGGACGGGGAAGATCATGGATGCTTGCGCAGGTGACATGTTCCACAGCTCGGTGTGATAGTCGGACACGAAGACGCGGAGGGCGGGAAACTGTTGGAGGATGGCGAGGGTGTCCCACGCGCGCTCGGGGAGCTCGTTCACGCTTAACGTATGGACGTGCGGGAAGGGGCGGACGCCGGGTTCAGCTAGAACGCGCGGGGAGAAGAGGTCAAGTGAGCGCAGCGAATCGCGAGACAGTAAGGAGATCCAGATGTCGTTCATGTTGTCGTAGTGCGTGGTGAATGTGGAGACATGTAGAGTCAAGGACGCAGGATTGATACGCTCCCCGTCCGCGACGTGGTCCGCGGAGGACTCCAGGTGAGTGAGTGCCGGCAACGCGCATAGGTTGACAATACCCAGTTGCGTCCACCGGATGCCATCCGTGTGCAACCGCTGCAGACCGGTAAACTTGGGCAGGCGTTCGAAGAAGGCGTTCACCAAGACGGGCGGCCCCGAGTGGTAGTACCTCTCCGACACCTGCCATATCGACGCGTTATACTGTGCGGTGCACGAGCGCACGTGCGGTGCGATTTTGGGCGAGGACCAGAACTCGAGGCGCTCCAGGGCGGCGTCGAGCCGCGCTTTTGGGGGGATGTAGTGAACTGGATATGGGTCGAGTTTGAATTCCGTGAAACCCAGCGGGCGCGCGAGGACGTAGAGGGCGCAGTGAGTTGAGGAGAGGTTTCTGAGCGCTTCTGGTGGCAGAAGGGCGCATATCTCTAGCCATAGCTCGTTTGGAAACTGAGAATCCATGGATGAAGGAGGCTGATGTGGTGGCGCGGTGACTCGGATCCGATGACGGGGATCTGCTTAGACGCCGAATGTTCGGGATTTGCCATTGATAATTCCATGAACAGAAAACCGAACATAAAATTTCCAAGACGGCTGTTACGTAGATATGCACATATACTACATTCCTCTTTGCATCGATTTTTGTTACTGCACTGCGCAAACACTTTTCTGGAGCGAAGGTCGCCCCCAATTCCTTGAGACGGTTGGATGCAATGTTCAAACGACCCTTCATGACCCGAAACCCAATGGCTTAAACATCATAGTCCCAACGAATTCGTACGCCGCCATGGTAGAAACTTCGAAGTCATCATCTGCTTTGCATAGGCCGGGTACCAGGGTTGCGCGCGGAATCACTTACCGCACTGGATTAATATCGGTCCATTGTTCTTAGGTGGAGAAAATTAATTCTCCGTGGCTAAGAGCCATAGTTTTAAATTGCTACAAGACGTTCCTTCGCTTCGCTCCGGCAAAAGCCACTGCAAGCTGATATTTATGATTTATTGGAGGTAAGGAGGATTTCTGGGCATTCAAAATACTATTGCATTCATCAAAGCGATCTACAGTACGTGAAAATAACATGACGGGAGAATAGATTTAAGGTACAAACAGACCTCGAAATTTGGAAAAATACACCTCACGCCGGCGCAGTTGAATGGAGTATGGATAGTAACAGTTAGTGCGAGCATGAGTGACACGCCGAGGCAGAGGTAACGAGCAATTGCGGCGAACTGTCATGATGGGATATTCAAGCAGAAAATCTATGTATCTATGTATCTGATCCATGAACCTGGGCCCAGGTTCATGGATCAGATGATAGGCCAAGAATAATGTCTCGGACTTCGCTGACGGTATGTTGATTACCAATCGCTGACATAATCGACATCAACGCACCGTACAGACTGAACAGCACCATTTGAGGTTGGGTCGCGCGCAAGATCAAGTCACCAAACTTCTCCATCTTCATACAGGCTTGGAAAGGCAGTTGCAATTCACTGCCCTTGATGACGCTGTAAGTGGACCTCGAGGGGACCTATGTACAACCCGAGATAATAGAGAGAGGATAACCACTTGAATACGTACCCAACATTCCCTTTCGAGTAAATATGATCTGCTTCGGTTGTTCCTCCACGGGCAGAGATCGGACCAAGGCTGCAACTTCTTCGGCAGTCTTCCACTTGGCAAGCTGACCAAGACGCTTTTGGCCAGTCCATACACTGGTATGGATGATCTTGAAAAACAGTTGCCCAGAGCGAGGGTTAAAGATGAAGATGGTGCCGTCTGCAGGAGACAATCAGACGATGAATATTAATGATCAGAAACTTTGCACTTACTAATCGGTTTGGTTGCCAATTCCTTCGAATGTCTTGTGGATTATGACATGGTAGACGTTCGTGTCATCGACGAACCCCTACGCAACCAGTGTTGCAGTTAAGGGCCTTAATAAGGGTACCTGCTGAAGCTAAGGCCTTAACACATATTAAGGGTTTATTAAGGGTGTGATTTTAAGGGTTAAGTTAAGCCTTAATTCCCAAAATGGTACAGACAGTAATTTACACTTCGAAGTCATCGCTAGAGCCCTCCAGGGCCCCCACGTTGGGTTCATCGTTGCTGTATTCAACTGCAAGGAGTTCCATGTAACAGGGCTTCCCCCGACACCACCCGAGGCCAACGAGTTGGCTTACCGATTGGGCACGTGACCGCATCGGTGAAGAGTTTTGCAAGAGTCATGGGAAACCAGGAGTGGGATTGATGTGGGTGCGACACTGCTCAAACGGTGGGAGATAAACCCCAGCGCTGGGGCCATTTTCGTCGATAGCAAGCAAATAGCGACAGGATTGAAACAAGTCTAGCACTGCCACAAAACTGCCACATTAAGCCTTATAAGGGCTTTATATGTTTTCGAGCTGTTGTTAAGGGCTACCCTTAGTCTTAAGTTAAGGGCTTAAGATGTTAAGGCCTTAACCCTTAACTGCAACACTGTACGCAACGGATGAGCGACAAAAGTAAGGAGCAAGGTGGTCACCAACATATGATTTGGTTAGAGAACAGCTCAGAATAGTTCTAGTCTGTTGTTAACCGCGCCACCGCGTATAGGTCGCGCCGTTATTATATAATCGTCGGAGTTTCAATTTAATATGCAACCACTCTGCCTTTCAGGTAGCTCTGGGTACAAACAATAAGAGAGAAGGTCTCTTTAATTCTCATTCCCAAGAGAACTGTGTCTCAAGAACTGTGAATCCGAACCCACCTCCGCCCAAATCATTTTCTCGGGCTGTTCCACTTGCCGGGCCATCAAATTCGGCATCAAGCTTCTGGAATTCTGCTACCACACGCTCGCTGAACAAGTTGGACTTTTCATCTGTCTAAGTGGGACCCAAGCCTCAATCCAAAGAAAACATGCCCCAAGACGTGTTTGAGTTTCGAAAATTGTGGTGATTATATAATAGCGACGCGACCGATCACTCGATCAACCTTACTGACAGACTATAACAAACGAGGTACGAGTTGAGAATGTTATAGCGTCTGTTTATAAGAGACTAGAATAGTTCTGAAGAGACGAGTTTATTATTGTCATGATCCGGAATTCTTTTCCGATATCCCGGGGTTCAACTCCGTTATTCTGGACTCAACCCCTCCACATCCCGATCGTAGGAACAACGATCGGTATTAATATTGCGCATTAACCCTATGTGTCCTGTTACCACAGACACCAAACCCCTAGTCCCCTATAAATCCCTTGGCGTTTGTATATAAACCCTGTACTATTCTACTATTCTCTATACTATTCTGGTCTATACTCCAGCTGCTTGTTTGCTTGTCCCCTTCACTCTGCTTTTCCCTTGTCCAGTCGCCTCAGTCGCGTTTCAAGAACCCGACGAGCCGCTGTGCTGACAAGTATGATGCGCTGGGAATGTCAGGAAAGTACTAACCTGGCTGTTTAAGTACGGCTCACGAGGGATTCATCTTGTAACTCTTTCGAGGATGAATGGTTTCTTTCTGCACGGTCTCGATTTGGAGAGGTTCAAGTTCTTGATCGGAGACTTGACACTGTGTACGAGTGTTAGTTACGGAAGCAAGCCTGATTCGGAATTAAACTTACCAGATCCATGACCGCACTCTCGTGAACTAGAAACAGAGACGTCAACCCCAATAACAATTGTAGCGCGCTTTGCGGCAGAGCCCACTAACAATTAACTGTTGTTCAAAAGTGCCAACCAGTTCCGTGAGCACCAAGAGTATTTCCTAAGCAACTCTCATCCACGGAAGGGACATAGCTTTGGCACTGGCCCCAAGTATGCTGAAGAAATTCATCACAAACTCTAAAAGACATCTGGGAACACCCCTGAAAAATGCTTTGAATAAGTTTCACATTTTCTGTGAACGAACATGCAGAAGACATTTAAAATTTATCTGTCTTCTCTTCTGTGCATGTTCAAGATATTCTGTGGCCATATACCCTGAAAACACAGGAAAGAGACCCTGGAAGATATCAGAGTATCCATTTTAATTCAATTTGGGTATGCTGCAGACGGTTATTGAAAAGTTATTTCTAAAGTCTTCAGCATATGTCCCCCTTGGACATCTGTGATATTTGGATAAACCTATTGTAAAGGCATCCACAACAAAAGCAAAAGATACTTTGAATGTGTGCCACATATTCTGTCCCACATTATGGACAAACCATTATGAATATGCTTCCACATTTCTGGGCAAGAACATGCAAAAGTTATTGTAAATACTTTCTCCATATTTTCTCGATGTTTGGCCACTAGTTATTTGGTTATCCTCCGTGTCTAACATCAGATTGCATCTGCTTGTACTGTCCCTTGTCGCTAGAATTACTGGCTCTGAGCACCGCATGTATTTCGCTTCGAATGAGAGGGAGGAAGGGACGTAGTGTACGGTGCACGGCTGCTATCGCTAGTCGAAAATTCTTTGCACAGCAGCAAGCCGGGGTTCAACTCCCCGTGTCTCCACTGTATTTGCGGATTTGTTTTTGTCAGGACCAATCCTAATTATAAGTGGTGATTTGCTAGTATTTTGGTTCAAATGGCAGGAAGAGAGGGGATGTGGTGTGCGGTGCACCGTTGCTATCAATAACTGTGGGTGAAAGGATCCAATCTTGACATGCAGCAAGCCGGGGTTTGACTCCGAGTCCCCGTGTCCCCATATCTATGCTCTTGATTTTTATCCGGGCTCAATCCAATTTACAAGCACTGATCTACTAGTACTGTGGTTCAAATGAGAAGGAGGGAAGGGACGTGGTGTACGGTGCACCGCTGCTATCAATGAATACGAATGAAAGAATCCAATCTTGACAAGCAGCACGCCGGGGTTCGACTCTTCGCGTCCCCATGCGAATTCATCATGCTGGTTTTTGCCCATGATCGGGCTTAATTCGTGATGGTTTATGTCGGTTCAAATGGGAGGGAGAGAAAGGACGTGGTGTATGGTGCACCGCTGCTATCGATGTCAGAATCCAATCTTGACAAGCAGCAAGCCGGGGTTCGACTCCCCGCGTCCCCATGCAATTTCCCCTTGCATTTTTTTGACAATGCTCGGGCCTAATTTGAGATGATTTATTTAGGCGGAAAAAAGGAAGGGATGTGGTGTACGGCACACCGCTGCTATCACTAGTCCGAAACCATTGAGGCAGCAAGCTGGAGATTGGTTCCCAGCGTTCACATGGGATGTGGACAATGTCCAAAGGTTCTTGTGGTTCCGCGGCTCAATCCTAATTTGAGATGATTTATTTGGCGGAAAAGAGAGGGAGAAAGGGGGTGTGGTGTACGGTGCACCGCTGCTATCAATGAATACGGGGGAAAGAATCCAATCTTAACAAGCAGCAAGCCGGGGTTCGACTCCCCGCGTCCCCGTGCGTTTAGCCTGTGCAGGTTCTTTTTGCCTAAGAATTGGCTGACGCTCCGCTTGCGCGGTCCGCACTCAGTAGATACTTAAAGCCTGGATTCAGATCCTGCGCGCAGCCGCGATTATTTGTATGCTTGGGCTGATCATTTCTTGCATTGACAAGTACATATCTGTAGGCTGTAGTCCAGGTGACACCGTACCCCTAGATGATTATCGAGAGCAGAGATGTTATTTATAAGTAGAGCTGGGACCGGAATAGCGCAGATTTCTGAAACGGCTGTAGCACTGAGCAGCGTGCGGAACTTGACGGAGCGGGATATCTATAGGGAGTCGGAGGACCGGAATAGCCTCGCAGAGTTTTTGAGACAAGGATACTTATTACTGGCTCATCCCTGAGCACCAAGAAAAATACATGGCCAACGCCAGGGGGTCCAGGGCCTCACCTCAGCGGAAGAGCGCGCCAACGCGTCCGATGGCGGGAAGAGGCGGGTTAGTCATGGGATCCGCGCCAAACACGCGTAACCACGCAACTGCCAGTGCACGTCACGCGCGGCCAGGACTGGATTCCTTCAATTCTGCTACCGCCGATTCTCTGATTATTCCCTGCTCCTCGTGGCTACACCCGGCTCCACGGACCCGAGTACCCCGAGCGTGCATCCGCCGCCCCGACTTTCCCCGGTCCGAGTCTTCCACGCACCTTGTGGGGACGGTGTTCTCCTTCTCCGGCCGAGTCTAGTGCAGCCTAATTAAAAATCCCAGCACCCTCCAAGGACACTTGAAACCCTCCTCGAAATCCCGCTAGCTCGATGGCGGACCCCGCGGCGGACCCCGGCGTGCGCATCGTCGTGACGCCTGCGCAGTCGTCCTACTTTGCCGGCGAGCCCTTCGCCGTCACCATCACATTCACCAACACCCGCGCCCCTGCGCCATCCCTTTCTCGCGTCAGCGCCACCCCAGCGCACGCGTATGGCAGGCACAAGCGCAACGAGCACTCGATCTCGTCCGTGCCGCTCGCGCGCCCGCCCACGTCGCCCGGCACGCCGCGCACCCCGTGAACCGCTGCCCCGCCACCCCCGCCTGCTTCGCGCGACGCCAGGCTTAAGGGGCTCATTGGGCGCACCGCTGCGTCGCCCGAGCCGGCGTCAGCAAGTGGGGCGTCAGCAAGTGCACCGCCAGTAAGCGCAAGCGGCAGCCTCCCCGCGCTGGTCGAGCTCCGCCCCCGCGTCTGCGTACCTATACGCGCAAAGCCCGATCGCCGCCGCGACCACGCGCAGACGGCCCTCGGTCTCGGGCACCCTTTATCCCCACTTCCCTCTTCTTCCACCTCTTCCCCGTACCCCTCCTCCACTGCATCCTCAACTGGGCGACACGACCCCACTGCGGCAGGACAAGGCCACGCCCCCAGCGACGAGCTCCTGCTCTACGCCTACGCGTCCCTCGTGGGCCGCGCCGTCCTCGCGCCCCTCCCGGGCGCGGCGACGCCCGCCCTCGCCTCGTCACAGGCCCAGCTTTTGCGCCCGCCGGCGCGGCACCGGCGCGCGAGCAGCTTCAGCGCGGGGCTGCGGACGCTCATGCGGGGACGGGGCGCTGGGTCCGCCTCCTCTCCGTCTTCCCCCAACTCCGCCTCGCCGTCAGCGGGTGGGGGGCAAGGAGGTCTGCGAGCCGCCGGGATAAGTGGGGCCCAAGAAGACGCCGACCCCGACGCACCGCTCCCGACGCTCGAGGTGCCGCCGGAGATGTTGGCCGTGGATTTGAGGCTCGCGGCAGGGGAGGAAAGGAGTTGTGAGTCTTGGTTTTTCTGTGATTTTTTTCTTTGTTTTCCGGGTACTTCGTTGCTTAAAAGGGGCGAGTCCCACTCCCACTCTTCTTGTATATACTCCTCTGCCGGCGCCTCGGCCGAGAACGCCGCGCTGGATCGGGCTCGGCGTTGTCATGACGTCACCCGCATCACTTCCCCCGTTCCTTCGCGCGTGACTGCGCCCAAATCAGAGAGCCGGGTCGTACAATATGTAGATATTTTCCTCGCGGAATATTATCTTGGGTCGGAGTTGAACGTTGAACCTCGAACCTCGAACGTTGAACTGCTTTGTTGGTAAGTTCTCCAACCGCTCGGACGCGGGTTTCGTCTCTCGACTTTCATCAAATGTTTATGATCCGCCTCCCCCGCTCCTCCCCCCTCTGCAATTTAGTGACCGAGAGCGGGACCGTACAGTACGTATTCGATGCCTCTCCTTGCGGAATATTAATACCTTGGGTCGGGATTGCACGTCGAACGTCGAACGTCGAACGCGAACGAGATCAAATCAGTTGGCAAGTCTTCCACATCCTATAATATATAGATGTTTTGCCCCGGAATATTAATACCTTTTGTCGGAATTGCACATCGGACATGAACGAGATCAAATGATCTGCTGGTAAGTCCTCCAAGAGCTCCGACGCGTACGGATTTGGGTCTGGGTTTCGGCTCTCGATTCGCGTGCTTCTTTTAGTATCGCTGTAAGCTGTTCGCTTGGTGTGCGCGCCTCATTTCCTTTCCTGTCCTTCCCCTTCCCCCGCTCCTTCCCCCTCCGGAATTTAGCGACCGAGAGCCGGACCGTACAATATGTATACTGTACTATTTCGACCGAAGGTTCAGTGGCAGGTGATATCTGATTTCTTTGATGTGTGTAAAAATCGCCTTAAATGAAAACAAAGTTTATCGGTCTCATCGGGTGAAAATAGATGAATCTTCGGTAAATAGCATAGTATCCCTTCCCCACGGAATATTAATACCTTGGGTCGGAATCACACGTCGGTACGTCGAACGTGAACGAGATCAATTCAGTTTGGCAAGCCTGTCCACTAAGAGCTCGTCCACATATTGGAGTGAAAGAAAAGATATGCAAGGCTCGGTGGCGGAGGGTCCGCCTCTGCAATAAAGTGCTACACCCGAGCTATGGCAGCTAGTATCAGCGTTATTTCCGCTTATATGATAATTCACGTCGTGGCGGCCCCAATGTGGCCCTAAACCAGTCAATTTCCAATGTGTCTACTGTGGTGGTTAGATACTTCCACCCAAGATGGTATGTTGGTCAGCCGACCGGAATCCCGGAAGAAGAACGGGCTGTAGGGTCTGCAAAGCCACACCCTCCACACCCTCCCAACACACATCATTGTGGTGTGGTCCGGTTGCTGTGAATCAGGGAAGTTGCTCTCCAATCACACAACTTGCACTGGTACCAGGGGAATGTCCTCAATCCTCCGAGTGATTTTCATCTCACCCGGTTGGTGAAATGAGATAAAATTGGTAGCCAATGAGTAACGGACATCCCACGGCACTCTAATAAAGGAGGGACCCGCCAACCTGCATCACTGAAACAATGCCTCCCCAGCCCAGTTCCACGCAAATCCGATTCGACCATGTGATCACATGCTTGAACGCCGCGCTTCCCACCATGGAAGCACTTTCAAAAAGTCTCAAGACACCCTTCTCGGAACTCATATCCAACACAATACAGTCCCTGTTGACTGCTGCTCAGGTAGATTTCCTGAAGGAATCTCCCTAAATTGAACCTCACGTAGTCGTCATGGCTCATAGACCATCAAGAAGAACAAGGATGCATGTACCCAAATGCTGGAGAAGATCCACACCCTGCTCTATGCCATAATCCATCTACACGTAACATCTGATACCGGGGCTGAATTACCTCCGGACACATGCAATAATTTGGCGAAATTCACTGAGAAAGTTCCTTCATATTCCAGTCCACTGTGGGTCCTTCCAACACTTGCACAGGACTTTGCACAAGATCCACACCTTATTTGAAGCACAGCAAGAAGAAAGCAGGATTAAGCAATTTTTTCGTCAAGGGGAAATGAAGACATTATCAAAAGCCTGTGATCTTGGACTCGAGCAAGCACTTGAGGTGTTCAAGGTGGATTGACTGTGAATATTAGAATCGTAATTTTTGAACATTATAATTTTACAGATTGACGGAACTGGTATTCTGCAGAAGGTGACAGATATGCAGAAATATGCAGATGAAACACACCAGAAAGTCTTGGAGTTGATTTCAGCCAATTCAGATGGACAGAGTTCTGATAGAGAATCCTTCGTGAGTGGTTCACAGAATTGTGAATACGGAAATCTTATTTTTCGGGCCGTGTAGATTAGCAGCATGCTTTCCATGAGCATGAACAGGTTGGTTTGTCCTCAGATTCCGGTCAAATATATCCTCATTGTCATCTAGCTCAAGTTCACTTTCGTTGCTGCCATCTGCCCCCAAGATATTCCATGGCCGGGAATCTGAAGTTTCAGCTATCATTCATGCCTTTGGGAAGAGTACACCAAGAATAGCAATATTAGGAGCTGGGGGAATGGGAAAGACTAGCCTAGCGAGAGCTGTTGTCCATCACTCTGAAATGTGTGCCAGGTACCAACAGCATCGGGTTTTTGTGGCCTGTGACACAGTATCAAGCACTCTTGAACTTTCTGCCCTGATTGGGGCACATCTAGGGCTGAAGTCGGGGAAGGACATCACCCAGCCAGTTATCCGCCATTTTGCTGATGGCCCCCCATCATTGCTCATCTTGGATAACCTGGAGACTGTCTGGGAACCAACAGAGTTGCGTCGGGAGGTTGAACAGTTCCTGTCCTTACTTACAGATATAGACCATTTGGCATTGATGGTAAGTAAGGCTTAAGTGCTGATTTCCATTGACTAACAGGCCATAGATCACAATGCGAGGTGCAGAACGGCCGGCCAATGTTCAGTGGACTCATCCATTCATGGCACCATTGGCACCTCTAACACAAGAAGCTGCACGAAAAACCATCGTTGACATAGTGGACGAAGGGTTTTCCATGAAGGACATTGACAAAGTCTTGGCCCTCGTGGATCACATGCCTCTGGCAATTGACCTCATTGCTCATTTGGTGGACTACGAAGGCCTCACTAGTGTATTGGATCGTTGGGAGACAGAAAAAACCTCACTTCTCTCCGAGGGCCATGACAAGGGATCAAATTTAGACTTGTCAATTTCACTCTCACTGCAAAGCCCTCGAGTGACATCTTTACCACATGCCACTCATTTGTTGAGCCTGCTGTCAATCCTCCCAGATGGGCTCTCAAATATCGACCTTCTGCAGAGCAAGCTACCCCTTGATAATGTGCTTGCCTGCAAAGCTGCATTGCTTAGAACCTCTCTGGCATACCTTGATGACCAGAAACAGTTGAAAGTACTAGCACCGATCCGACAATATATGCAGAAAATGCACCCACCTACGCCCCACATTGTCCAAACCATGCTGGACCATTTTCACAAATTTATCAAGATTTATGCAGAATATTCCGGGACTGCTCCAGCATCTGGCATGGTAGCTCGGATAACAGCAAACTTTACAAATATCCAGCACATTCTAGAGAACCACATGCAGAATCTGCTGGCACACCACTTGGATGATTCCAGTGCTATGGCCAATGTCATCCGCTGCATATGCGAGTTCGAGAAGTTCAGTAGGCAAACCCAAAATGAGCAGGGCCATTTGATTCACCAAATTCACAATATGCTGCTTCACCTCAAAGACCCTGCACTGCAGGTTTACCTCATTACTACCCTGTTTTACGGCGCTGGACACTATCACATTCCCAATGCAGATCAGCTGTTGGATCAAGCTTTAGAATGTTTTACACAGTTTGATGATTCAGATCTGAAATGTAGGTTGAATATCTGATTTATTTGTTGTTGGATGCTGACGAAATCCTCCGCCCAACAGGCGAATTTTACTATGCCATGGCCGAATATTATCGATTTGTCAAGAATGATATTCCTAGGGCCATGAACTTCTATCAAAGTGGACTGGAGTTATCAATCTCAAGTGGGAACACAAAGAGACAGTGTGGCTTGTTGGTTACAATGGCATGGAACAAGTGGCGCATTGGTGACTATTCTGGCGCACAGAGGCATGCAAATGAGGCACAGAGATTGGCCAAGGTTTCTGCAAATTTGTACAGGGAAGCCCAGGCCCTGCGAATCGAATCTGTCTGCTGGCGATCTCTGGGCAGTTATCAGCAGAGCAGCTACCTATTGGGAGGAGCGAGAGACCTACTCAAGCTCTGTGGCATGTCTGGAGGGCTGATGGACCACAGCATCATGATCGACCAGGCCGAGGTCCAGCGGATTAAATCTGAATATATGGAGGCCCATAATATTCACACTCAAATCCTTGTCACTGAGCAAGAATCATATGCACATGCCCTCACCTTAATGAACATTGCCCAGATTGATGTTGAGATTGGGACATCAGTGGACAAGGTGCTAGAACATCTTCACAGGGCTGAATCACTCTTCAGCCAGGTGGGACACCCACCTGGAATGGTCTACTGCACAACAATCCGAGCAGCTCTTAGTTTGAGAGAAGCTGAGTTCCAAGCAGCCCTGAGTCTGTTCAAAAAGTGTGTGGCATTGACGTGGGGGAAAGATATAGAAGCTACAGCCTACTGTTTAGCAAAACTTGCAGACATTCAGCAATGGGATCCAGGAGCTTATTCTTCTTCATCTACTTGGACAGTCCTATTGCTGGTCCACAGTCTAAAGTTTAAACAGTGGAAAGAGGTCCACATGGCTCTCCAGTTCCTCGGAGATGTGTACATGGCAGATAATGATCAGGATACAGCAGCCAGCCTTCTCAGTGTTGCTCTGCAAGGATTTACATGGATGGATATCCACCGCAGCAGAGCGGAATGCATGGTCCGGCTAGGTGACATCTCAAAGCAGCATGGAGACATAGTGAAAGCAGCTGAGCTGTGGGATGCAGCAATTCCATTGTTCCAATGTTCATCACAGGGCAAACAAATTGCTTGTATTAATGAGAGACTTGCAGGGATCAGCATCTCAGATCAGTCCCCCCATCCACCGGAGGTCCAACAAGCTTGAATGGGGGGCCAACAGATGGAAATTTTGATTCTGGTGATATCAAATGACCAACATCCCACGGTTCGTTCGGACTCATTGTGATGTTGAATAGTGCCCCTCCTTTGTGTTTGCCCTTGTGCACCTTGTCTGCCTTATCATTCAAATTTATAATTTATTGGAACAGAAGTGAGCTGAGATTTGATTTCTTTTTGGGTGCATGGAGAGGAATGAGAGGATTGTTGAGTGGGAGTGTTGTAAATGTACTGTATTTTTCAATCAATCCGACCAGAGGGGTGACGCTGGAGACCACTCGGGTCTCTGGGCTGGAGATGAGCCAATGGGGCTCGCAGCGGGATGGGAGTGGAAGCAGAAAACCCAATGTGATGACTAATCCTACGACAAGCGAACCTCACACAACCAAACTACGACATACAGTCGAAGCTGTCATAACCCATGGTAGGCATAAACCATAATCTGTAAAACCCCATACTTTTGGATGTCCACTGACATGGTTCCCACTAAAAATGGCCAAAAAACCCATAAATCTCTTACACTCCATAACCCATACCTTTTTGACGGCCAAAACCCATACTTTTGGTGTATTTTCTGTCCATTTCCGCCCTCATTGCATGGCCTTTGGGGGACTGATTATGGGCAAATCAATGTCATCAGTCATAATGAGGTATTGGATGGGTATTTCGACTTGATTCAGACCAAATTCCGTTCATCAGTTGATCTCATGGGTTGGTAATGAGTTGACCAGGATGTCGAGAGATCTGCACAATGGAGGGGAAAGCACTGAAAGGCCTTGTATAATGGTTATACCACTAATTTTGTAGGTATACATGACATTTCAATGTTCATGCCCAGGAGAAGGGTTTCGGCACAGAACGGGATTTGCCGAGAGCTTTCCCATGGCTGCTGGAACCCATACACTGTATAAACCCATACTTTCAAAGGTCCACCAATGGGTATGGGTTATGACAGCTTCGACTGTATACTGCTGACCATACCACAACACATGACTGAAATGACTGATTCAACCATTAGCCCCCGGTGAAATTTCTTGTGATGCAAGTGAACATTTCGTCTGCCAGAACAGAAATTTTGGATTTTACGCATCGCGGACATAATTTTTGGGACTTTTGAGGGCCGCTGAAACGGTGCAGTGGCATGCAGCCATGAAATCCAATGTTGGGAGAGTAAGACTATAAGTCTTGACTTGAGCAACACCAAACCCCACAACCAACAACTCCTCTACTCTAACATATTTGTGTTCGGGGAGGTAGGCAATGTATCGACCTTCAATTTCAAGCGGGACAACACGCCAAAGGTAGTTTATTGGGTTTATAGCTGTAAGACAAAGTCTTTATAAAGTGGGGCGCACAGTGTTCTTTGTAGGGTGTTTTTAAGCCTACAAGTGTTCTAGACTCGGGTTATTGGCAAAGCCGATATGGTTGCTCAGACTTCCTCGAAGCTGGCGCGCACGGAAGGCCTCTTACGGGTATTTACAGCTGTTTGCATTGAGCTTGACAGTCCGTAAATAAGAGCAAATTTGATCCCGCTTCTTCCTCACCTCATATCTCGCTCATTTCTTGTCCCACCGACCTCTAACTAGATGCGTCTGAATCGCATTCCAGAGGCGCTTCTAACCATACCCATCTCAGCTCCTTACTGTATAATCCCATTTTTACCCATATCGGCGTGGATCGCCCGAGCCGCGTACTTGTCGCGTCGCTCTCGAGTGCAATTCTTGATAGAATTGCTACGCCCAGACTCTCCTTATGGACCATCCCAAATCACCGTCTCCCCGCTGCGACCCTATCTTGTCGTCGTTCCTGCACAAGCAGTTCTAGCTCAAATTTCTTCATCTTGGCCTCGTTCGGAAGCTCCTAGTCGCCCGTATCTTCCTGTCCTACCGCTATCCTCCTCTCTGCAACCTACCCTGTTCCCACCGCGATGTATCGCAAGATTAGCCGAGACGTAAAGATTGCAGCAATCAGTCTATATGAGCACGGTCAATTGCCGCTCAAGGACA
This sequence comes from Mycena rosella, assembly GCA_029378255.1. Classification (NCBI taxonomy): domain Eukaryota; kingdom Fungi; phylum Basidiomycota; class Agaricomycetes; order Agaricales; family Mycenaceae; genus Mycena; species Mycena rosella. Next base: position 18,011 of record JARKIE010000767.1, read on the forward strand.
TTCTAAACTGTATCGGATTCTCCGAAAGCACCTTCTATCGTGTCCTGTACCTCTGGAGGACCACAGGAGACATTGTACGCCACACTATCAAGAATCCGGGACGATCACCCCTTTTGCACCACGACAACATTCAATATCTTCTCCGACTTGTTCGGCACAGCCCAGACTGGTTTCTAGATGAACTCCTGCGCCTCCTCGAGCACAACCACTTTATCTCTGTTCATTACACAACTATACACTGCGAGCTTGAGCGTGCTGGCATGTCCACCAAAAAGCTCAAAGTTATTGCTATAGAGCGCAGCGAGCCGACGCGCATGAACTATATCCGTGAAGCAGCCGAATATCCCCCGAGTATCTCGGCTTCCTCGACGAAACATCAAAAAATGACAAAACTCCCGCACGCCAACGAGGTCACGCCCCAAAGGATAAACGAGCGGTTAAGCGGCAGAAGTTTGTCCGTGCGAGACGGGCGACTGCTACCGCATTGCTTACATTGGACGGTATCATGGCGAGCAAGGTGGTTGAAGGCTCGATGAAACGCAAGGAGTACCTCGAGTTTTTGGAGTTCCAAGTGGTGCGTATGGTTTTTTTTTCAATGCATTCCCCAAGGCATTCCCCGTTTGACGCCTCATTAGTTACCGTTGTGTTCACCGTTCCCCGGCCCGCTGAGCGTACTAGTTATGGACAACGCAAGAATTCACCATGGCGAGGAAGTTCTCGAGCTATGTGATCGTTTTGGTATGTGGTGCTTTTCCCCCTTTGGATGACTGGTAACATCTTGCGTTATAGGTGTACGACTCCTTTTCCTACCACCCTATTTGCCTGATTTGAACCCCATCGAGGAGGTGTTCTCCAAGATTAAAGCCTGGATTTGTCGTCACAATGACTTGTTCACCTATGGAGATCACTCTGCCCCGCACGCTTTCCTCTATGACTTGCTTGAAGTCCTCGACGTAATTACTGAGGAGGATGTGATTGGGTATTTTATACATGCTGGTTATTTCTAATCGAAGTATTTACATGCAGTCCGTGAGCTGGTACACAGAATGAAAAATTTATGGTTGCCATGCCCATCCCGCAATCGCGACCTTCAGTTCCGCAACTTTGCCAGCCAAAAAATCCATCCCCTTCAGTTCCACGAGCTCGATGTATTGAAATGAGCTTGTCGGCTTGAACTTGTGCTGCCGGAAGTGATCACGGATATCGTTGTCGAGCTCATATTCTTTGCAGAACTCTTCAATCGACATTTTCGGCCCGGGGACGAGAGGATGTGGAATTAGCATTGCCGTTTGGAAAGCGGGAGGAGTGGGTTGAACAGGTGCAGGAGCTGGTGCGGGAGCGGGGGCAGGGGGGGGACAGGGGCAGGACAGAATATCTGAAGCATCTCGGGTGGAAAATTAAAGTTGATTTGTGGCGCGGCGGCGGCATTCTTTTCCGCCTTCAGGTTGAGTCTTTGTTGTAAAATAGGTGAACGCGCCGCAAGAGATTTGTCATTTACTCCATCGAAAAGGTCGCTGTTCGGGGGTTTGTCCTCGTCCGCATAGTTCTTGCCTTTGAGCTGCATAGAAAGACCTATTGAGCGAGTACAGTGTGGGGAAATATAAAGTGCACACCATTGCGGAGCCCCAAGACTCGAAATGGGTGTTGCTAAGCGGGAAATGCTCGGGCATGTCAGGCTGGACAAAACAATGTTCACTACCGCAGGGACCGCCGGGGGTTGGGCATTGCCATCGGGCGCGCAGAATTCCAATTTCTTCGTTCAAAGCGACATTTCCGGGAAGGATTTGTTGGGCATTCGGGATCTGACGGGCATTGGTTTCCAGTCTCAATCAACCTGTCAATGCTCACCTTCGTTTTCGGCCGGCCCTTGCACTTTGCCTTGTCTCTGGACTCGTCGTCAATCTCAATTGCATCATTTTCTTTATTCCCTGCACAATCCTTGGGTTGAAATCAATACACGGCGACCCGACGGGATACTCCTTGAACATACCTCTTTCGCCTCGACAATGATCTTTGCACAAGGTGCCGTATTGATTTTGAGAGCATGTACAACGAGGTGTGCATAGGTCTCTTCGGAATCGAGCGTGATGGGGTCTGTAACTTGCCGAGGGACCGTAAAAGCAATGTTGTAGTCGTCGTAATTTTCTTGTGCGGGATCCAGGGCAGCAGCAATTCGGATGAGGATTTGCGCCTTGAGTGTATCAAAAGGTTCAGAATTGGGAAGGGTCAAAATTGCGGTTTTAGTGGGCTTTCTCGCGGACTTGCTCTTCTTCATGTCTGCGAGGGAGAAGGTCGAAATGGTATATGTGATTTTCCGAGTATCTAGAAGTTGCAGATTAACTAGGGTGGTATAACCAGCACTAGTCGGTATGGTGAACACCTTAAAGCTGCTGAGAGCTTGTGCCAATAAGCGGGTGAGAATTAACTGACTATCTACTAAGGTACATGCTCTCTTTATACTAGTATTACAAACGAAATATGAATTTGTCGACCGCTAATCAATACTGCGGAGTGATACAAACTGTTGTGTTGAGTCAGGGCACGGTTGTGGGCTCCAACCAATGTGAGCTATCACGTTGTGATTGCTCCGGAATACGGTAAAAGAAGCATGAAAGGCGCATCCCAAGCACCGCAGCCGTGGATATCACAGCAAGGAGAAATCGGACGACATGCTAATTACACGCCGACAAGGGGAATGGCGAATACTAAGCAACTACGACATGAATCGAAACGACTCAGAAATTCTGCCATGCAAACGAGGATGACCAAGCTCGGCAGGAAAAAGAAAAGATGAAGAAGATACATCGCAAACCCACGGCTCGAATCGAACGCGCGAACCTCGGTTATGTAATATATCCGTGGGACGACATACCAGTTATGCCACGCAGGTGACGAGAAGTCTCAAGAGGACGAAAGGAGGTGTGTTCCGAGCACGAATATGTTGAACTTACAAGCGGACCGAGCACCTTTCACTCAACACTGAGGCTGCGCTGACCTGTCGGAGGAGATTAAAACGTGTTGGGACGAGGAAAAGAGATGTCGAGTAAGGAGAACATTTACTGAACCAAGTTATCGAGGCACCGAGCAACGAGAAGACCGTCTGAGCGCACAAATCCAGACACTGAGGGGGGGAAAACATGTACCGAGCGTAGGGAACGGGTTACCGAGCAGGAAGAAGGAGCATTTGGGGAAAGACCGACTGGATATTGCGAAGGTTGGATGAGTAGGCACCGAGCGGAGAAGGAGCCAAGCAAGGAGGGCTGCAGAAGGGCGTAGGGAAGGAGTAGCGCGAGGACAGGCAGTGTCATCTGGGCAGGCGGGAGAGGGGAGCCGGCTGCGGAAATGGGAAGTATAAATACAGCCTGTATGCTGATAGAAAATCATCTCGGTTTTGGAAAGGCTCTAAAGTACCACTCGGTTGTACGTAAGCTGCAGGCATGCGAGTGTGATATCAGCCTGTAGCGTGATTTCGAGCATCTAGGTGGCTACAGCCTAAAAGTGTGTAATGTTGGTTCTCTTGAAGTGGATCGGCCGGCATCCAACCAGCATCCAAGTATTAAGTCCTGCTCCCCAGATAGGTTGGCTTGCGAGTTCATGAAGTCCCCAGTATTCTTTGTAGTTGAAGAGTGAAGGGTCCCAGCGGCACTGTGGCAGATGAGCGCTCGAAGCAAGGCCTTTTACCTCGGTGATGTCCGGGCCAGTGATGCCATCGCTTGATTGACGGCGGCCCGATCAAACATGCGACCTTGTTGAACGTTGAACTTTGCTTCAACTCGCGCGGAGACAAGAGCATGATTTTTTGAGTCTTCCGGCACGTAATCGTGTATGAACAAAGAAAGACAACAAAGCTGTCGTCGGGAATCGAAAAATACGTAGCACCTGATTCGAACCGCAGCGAGCGCCAAAAGGATTACATAAGAAATGTACAGCCACTAAACAATCACAAAGAACGAAGGGAAAAGTAGTGGCTGTCCTTTAAAACCGCTTCAACACAGCCACTAAATCTGTTACACGAATAGATCTGGGATACTTTTCAACTAGGTCTCTAAAACCTCATTTCGATTGATTATAAGTGATTACATAAGTACTCGTAATACGCCCGACCCCGTATCATATTATATCCGTATCGTATCGTATCGTATCGGGGAATATTCATATCTGAGAGGTGATGCGAGCCCGTATTGTATTCCTATTTTTCGGACATATCCAAAATATATCTGACTGTATCGTATTTTTGGCCAGCACTATGCAAGCATAGTCAGAGTAAATGATACACACTGGTGATAGGATTCTGGGAGTCAAGTTTTAGCAAGTGCTAGTACAAGATGAACACCCGTTTTCAGGACATGTATGCGAAACTAAATGTAATACGGACCTCGACGGGTGCCACCTAATCATTCCGGCTAGTGTCATAAATTTCTCCACAGGATACTCCTCCCATGTCCTGTTCACTTTCCTCCAAGCAGTCTCATCTGTCGAGTTTTAAAAGAATATCCCTGAGACAACTGAGACAACTTACCTAGGCAACATGCCTCCAAGGTCGAATAAACGTCTCCGAGACCTTGTACTGTGATTTGATGGTCTGTGTCGTTGCTTCTGAAAATGAGGCCAAGATCGAGCCATAAAAATTGTAGGCCCGAACGGCGAAAAGCGCGGCAGATAATCTGAGAAATGGGAAATGATTCCTGCGAATAATTGTACACAAGTGTAGTTCAAATGTACGGCGCACGGTGCTCTAAAGCAGCGGAGGCCACGCGAGCCGCTCTTTTAAGCCCGAACTTCCACCAAGCTAGTCATAACCTTCTTTCCGCCCCTCTCCTCGATCTTCACAATGCGGACCAACTTCTGTTCCTCCACACCTCCGCCCGACGTGACCGTTACTTTGCACAATTGGGCAATGACCCCCCCAGAACCTGACGGCACCACAGCCAGATCCTCGACACTGTTCAATTTCAATTTGTAGTTGGCGTGGAAGTTCTCGATGATCGTAAAGATCTCCGCCCTGGATGCGGTTTTGCCGTTCATGCTGTTGGGTTTCGCGTCAGCTCACTTCACTGTGACAACGCGTTCGACGCACTCGAAGACGGCATCGGCAGCGATGTCGTTCTCGAACGCCGCGAGGCCAGCAGCCTTGTCGCCGCCGTAGAAGAGACGCTCGAACAGCACGTTGACGAAGTCGGTGAGAGACATGATGGTTTGGTGTTAGAGAAGTAAGAGGAAGATGTTTGAGTAAGCAGGAGGATGATAATTGTCCCGTGAGGGTCGCGGTCCTCTTATATGAGCCTAGAACGTAAAGGTAATGATAAAACCAACATACACCGGATAATGCCGGCATTCACATCGTTCCGACTGCCACGGCCGTAGCCCGATCCCTGCGTAAAAGACCGCTACGGCCGTCAACAAAGGGCATATCAACCTATTTCGACCTTGAAACGGTGCTAGAAGGGCAAAAGAATGGGGAAAGGATAAACGGCGAAGTGTTGCTTAGCTACAATGGAGTTGTTGCTTAGCTATGAAGTTGCTGCTTAGCTAAAATCCACTTTCGGGCGGAATCGGGCGGACAGATTGGTGTCACGGGCAGGCTTATGTACAACGATACTGCTTCGGAGACTCGAAGACTACGGTAAGTAGGTAGGTAGGTAACCTCGCTAATGTTCAGCGGAGGGTGTAGCAATGCTGGGGGCCGGTGCAATCAGCACCGACCCCTTTTTGTTCCGATTCGTTGCAAGAACCAACTCAAATCTAAGGACGCATGGATGGGAGTGAAAGCCTTGGACTGGCTGTCGAGGGCGGACCCCAACCACAGCGCAAACCCACGACTCCAGAGCGGAGAATGCCTGTGACAATTTAAAGCCAGCCACGAAAGTGAGTTAAACACCCCCATAAAACAAACTTCGCGCAAAGCGTTCTGCGTCGCTCGAAGCGGGACCAGTTTAACTTGCTAAAGCTGTGCTTGTTGAAGTTGAAACTCCCCATCCACATGTAAAAATTCTATACAAACACATAAGTGCATAACCTCGAAATAATGACATACCTTTCAAACTAGTGAGCCCATAATCTGATGGCCATTTCCGACGCCGGATGACTTGCACATACCAGGATCATCCAAATATTAATATTGAGGCTTAGGTATTCGACCCATAGTCTTGAGGTAGCACATCCGGCACCGCCCACATAAGAACATCAACCTGCCGTCCAGTTGCGCCCGTAGATCTCGTAGATGGACTGCACTCCAATGAAGGCATAAACTCGCAGCCCTATTCGGGCTTGCACGAGTGCGGCGTCACTGGGTATTCGAACCAGCACCCGTTGGCGTCACCGTCAATCGACGGCGCCCAAATGAAGACATGAAACTCGCAGCCCTATTCGGGCTTCCACGAGTGCGGCGTCGCTGGATATTCGACCTAGTGCCCGTCGGCGTCACCGCCAATCGACGGCGCTCAAATGAAGCATCAAACTCACAGCCCATTCGGGCTTCTACGAGTGCAGTGTCACTGAGTATTCGGCCCAGCGCCCGTTGGCGTCGCCGTCAATCGACGGCGTCCAAATGATAACATAAACTCGCAGCCCCTTTGGGCTTCCACGAGTCGCGGCCACGAGTGCTGAGGGCGGGTCGATGATCCTTAGTGTTTAAACCTCCTGCCGGCTCGTGAGGCTTCTCCAGTCGAAATACATCGCAAAGATGCCAGATGACGTAGGCCGGGACCCGGTTACTCCAGTGACTGCAGAGACATAGACATCTTGTTCCAGGGGAAAAACAGAAGAGAGCCAGGAAGTATCAAAAAACTTCCGAAAAACTTCCGACAGAGGAGCACTGTCCACTGTGTGCGCTGCGGTCCTGAAGTCGTCGATAGAGTCGGACTGGGAAAGTAGGCCTCCCCACGGGCTTGCCTATTTGGGAACCCTCGGCCATCAAGGCCATCAAGGCCATCATCGCCGAGCCAAGCGTACCTCGGCCCAAATTGGGCAAGTTGTGGCCCCATTGTCCGCTATGCCTGGCCACCCAGGACGCGTTTTCGACGCGTCAACCGCGTCTCTCTCCTACACCCACCATCCCTCTCTTGAAAATTGCCCTCCTTCGACATGGAGCAGCAAAATTTCGAGCTTATTGCCGTCGAGCCAGCCGCCCAGGCCCCGCCACCGCCACCACTTCTCGAGCTTATAAAAAGTAAAATTCGCAGAATATACACACCTAAGAACGCCTCGAAAAAACCAGGCAAACGGAGAATTCCTTCGCACCCACTAGTAGATTATTTTATTATTTGTTCTTCTTACTTGCACCACTGTCTACATTGCAACGTGAAATGCAGGAATTTGGGCCAACTCACCGTGGTTCCTAATTGGAGCCACGGCCATCACGGCCAACTTTCATCAGTTTGCCCAATTGGACATCGGTGGCCTCGTCCAAGGCGCGTCCCGCCTCTCCGGACCCCATTGTACGTGGATCCAGTGGCAAGAATGTGTGT
>JARKIE010000768.1:0-25468 GCA_029378255.1 Mycena rosella
GCTTTGACAGCCCCTCGTTCGGCACAGGTCTAATTCGATGCAACAACAAGTTCCCGCGCGGAGATCCTATGATGTTGGAAGGTACGGGCCATTGTCGATATGGATTGAGCGGTGAGCCGCTGGCGTCTGATGTTTATCTTGCACGCCCACAGTGTGCTCTGTGTGGTTAGCCCGCGCTGGAAAGGTATTGGAGCGGATCGCCGTTTCAGAGCGGGCCGACATCGGACTTGAACTTTTGAATGTCGCGTTCGAGCTCCCGACGCTGGCAGGACCTTTGAACGAGACTGGTTCTAAACGATGGTAGCAGTTGATTTTAAGGTGGATGCGATCTTTTCCTTTTCCGTCCCGATAGACATTGGCAAAATTTCATAGAAACAGATTCGAGGGGATCTCGATATTCTAATGGCATGTATGTCTACGCCGTCAGTTTCCGCGCCCAAAATATGACATAATTTATCTGGATCCTAGGATTCTCACCAGTGGGAGCTCGTCGAGCTCCCGTTCGACCTATCCAAAAGGGCATCGCCTCGTTCTTGCACGCCAGAGCCGCGACAACGTCGAGCTCAACGAATCAGTCCCTGCTGGAAGACCGCCGGGGGCATAGGCTAAAACATGTCTCTTATGGGCTGAATTTGCGTGTCAACCGCACTTATGACTTCTGTTTCCAGTTGTGAGTCTACTGTGGCGGCGTCAGGCCAAACTGCGCCGTGAAACCATGCGATCTGCGATCCCCGGTACTATGGTATGAGGAGTCATCAAGAAACCTCGAGCCATTCCAACAATTGCGGTGGTTAGGCTGTCCCTCGAAGGTACTATTATACGCGTGAGTTTTCATTACCCGACGGGCCCTTCGAACGAAACAGTGGGTCGGGGCTCCCTTACAGGCTAAAATATGTGTGGTCTGTACTTACGCATTCGGCAAACGTTCAACCTCAACATGTCCAATTTTGACCACGTTACCGCTACTTCTACACCGACTGGCCACCCGGACGCACTTCCGGCAACATGGGCGCCGCTTGTTAGCGGTTCTAAATGCGGAGGTGGCATGGAGAGCGAAGGAGTACCAGAAAACCAGAACCTTTCCCCGTGGTCCTTTCCCCTCGAACTTACTTCAACATGCGTGAGTTTTCATCAAAACAGTGAGACCGGGCAACTCCGAGTCAAGATCGGCTCTCACCATTCTTCTATGCCTATATAGAAGCTACCAATGTTTCGACTTTGCAATACCGCCTTTTCATACCATGGCACCCAACAAACCCGGTTCTTTGACCATCGCTGGTTCCGGTATCGCCAGTATTGGGCATATCACCCTCGAGATACTCGCGCACATCAAGGAGGCCGACAAGATCTTCTACGCCGTTACCGACCCGGCCACCGAATGCTATATCCAAGAGAACAGTCGCGGCGATCACTTCGACTTGATGACTTTCTACGACACCAACAAGAAGTGCTACGAAAGCTATGTTCAGATGGCCGAGGTGTGCTCCCTCCTCGCTCTCGATCGCGGCTCATCCGAAATTATAGGTCATGTTGCGGGACGTCCGAGCGGGGCGCAACGTCCTCGCCATTTTCTACGGACATCCGGGTGTGTTCGTCGCCCCCTCCCACCGAGCCATTGCGATAGCTCGGGAGGAGAGATTCCAGGCGAATATGCTCCCGGGTATCTCGGCCGAGGACTATATGTTTGCGGACTTTGGCTTCGATCCGTCCACATATGGTTGCATGACGCAGGAGGCGACCGAGCTTCTCGTCCGTAACAAGAAGTTGGACCCTTCCATTCACAACATCATCTGGCAAGTCGGCAGTGTTGGCGTCGATACCATGGTCTGTGAGACTGTGATGTGACTTCTGTACCATTTCATGAAGCCGTTCACTCATTTATTTTCAGAACGGCAAATTCCACCTCCTCTTCGAGCGCCTTGAGAAGGACTTTGGGCTCGACCACAAGATCCAGCACTACATCGGGGCGATCCTTCCCCAGTCCGTCACGGTGAAGGACACGTTCGCCATTCGGGGCCTTCGCAACGAAGAGGTCTTGAGGCAGTGCACCACCACGTCCACCTTTTACATCCCCCCTCGCGCGCCTGCTCCGGTCGATGCAAAGGTGCTTCAGGCGCTGGGCCTCCCGACCGCCCAAGCCGCCCCACTGGACCGGCTATGGCCCCGTAGAAAAACAGGCCGTAGCAACCCTCGACTCTTTCATCCCGTCCCAGGAAAAGCAGGTTGTCCACGCATCGCCTGCAATGTAAAGCCTCATGGCAGATCTTGCCTTGCGCCCGGTATTGCTTCAACAGTACAAGGCCGATCCAGTTGGGGTCGCTAACGCTAGGAACGGGCTTACCGCGCAGGAGAAATTCGCCCTGGGCTTCAAAAAGTCTGGTTCTATCTTTGAGGCAATGCGCCAGTTCCCGTCGGCGATCTTCGGTGGCCAGGAGAAAAGCCAGCAAGAAATCGCTCATGCCGCCGATAACAAGGCGCTCGTAATATCCAGTAGGGCAGATGCGTGTAACTTTTGAAAAGTGGCCACTAATGTGATGTAACACCAATATGCGTACCGTACACACATTTATTTCCGTCTTGTTGTACATGTCAAAAGTTGTTGCTGAAAAGTGCAATTCGGAACCCTTTCTCATCCCGACGCTGCGGTGCTGGTAAATCAAACCGTTGGCAGTGTTGTACCACTGTATTTTGCAGACAACGTACTCAGGATAAAAAGTGAATGGGCTATGAGGCTATCTTAGATCCTTATAGAGAAACCAAGAATGAACGTTGAACGGTAGAAGCCGGCGAAATCAAACCCTAATGGACCCGAATTCGTGATCGCATCAATTCTTTCTCGCTCGAAAAAAAAAATCATCTCCTTTTTTGCTTTCCACACCACTCCCGACTCCCTTTGACACAATGGTGAGTCTCTATGCTCGTCTCATGCCCGCCGCCTGCCTGCGTTCAGCTTTATGGATGCGTACGGGACACGGCGAGCTGGATGCGGCCGTACGATTCGGATGACGCTGACCACTTTTTCTTGTAAAAGGCCTCTGTCGAACTCGCAGCAACATACGCTGCCCTCATCCTTGCGGACGATGGCATTGAAATCTCCGTACGCCTCCCCTCCCGCCCTCTCGACTCCCGCTGATTCGTTTCCGTCGGCAGGCCGACAAAATCGTAACCCTCACGAACGCCGCACACATCGAGGTGGAGCCCATCTGGGCAACCCTGCTCGCAAAGGCCCTGGAGGGCAAAAACGTCAAGGACCTGCTCTCGAACGTCGGGTCTGGTGGTGGCGCACCCGCTGTCGGCGGCGGAGCCGCACCCGCTGCAGGGGGGGCCGCGCCCGCCGCTGACGCACCGAAAGCTGAGGAGAAGGAGGAGGAGAAGGAGGAATCAGACGACGACATGGTGCGTTTCTCCCTGGGCTACGGACTAGGGGTGCAGATGCTGATTCTGGCGGTGCGCAGGGCTTTGGGCTCTTCGATTAGTTTTTTTTTGTCTCTTGCTTGTATTTCGCTACTACGAATCACTTGCATTGGAATCCTGCAACCTCCTGCAACTCGGCTGCCCCTCGCTGTCGTCGCAGTCAGAGACGTGCCCCACCTACCCCACGTCGTAGCAATGCGCAGACGGCATATCCCCGTGCTTCAGGCCTCTGAATTTTATTATTGCCACTGGTCTTCTCTTATTTCTTGTCCATGGTGCTGCCGGATCGCATGCCTGGCGATTATATGGCTGCGCTCCTACGTGAGGACAACGAGTGCAGCTCTTCTACTGTCCAGACTCGCCAGCTACCCACCACTGGATAACTTTCGATTCGCTGCGAGACGCGGAAGGACCTGCCGCCGGGCCCTTTTTAAATCGTTTCGCTTCCATTTGTTCGCATTTCGTCTCCCACGATTCTGCCCTGGGAATCCCCGTCACTGTACGATTCATTGTTCGCTTCGGTGACGCGCGCCTGACGACTATATGATCTCCGTCGAGGCATGCTCGTTGGCCTCATGCAGAGTTGTCAGTTCCAAAGGATAGTCGTAAGGGAGTCGTACCACTGGAATGCCCTTCGTTCGCCGGGGAAATAACCGCTGAAGCCCACGATGCAAAAGGACCTAACGAGCACCTTGGTACGCCCGGCCATTTTTAAAGCTTTTTAGAACGCTTCAACTTGCCCACCTCGGCTATAGTCCATCGTGTTGCATCCGCTGAAAATTCATCACAATTTTAACGACACCTACACTTAACAAAATGCACTACTAAGTAGTTGAGTGGTTCTGCCGTATCTTCATTTTCACAGCTTGTCAAACCATACGTCTACTCTGTCTCTAACACTGCCGCCTCTCCTGCCCCTCCAAGACCCCTTGTCCGCGACAAATAACCCGAGCCCCACTACGCGTCCCTCCTCCGTCATAAACGTAGCCGATATATCCTCCGTCGAGACATCTTCGAAAGGGTCGCGGTCGACGCCGTAGCCTTGGACATACAGCGTCGTCAGCTCCACCTTATAGTCGTACCCGGACCCCGATACGGGATAGAGCCGGAGATGCGAGCCCCAAAATCGAGGCCAGGCCGCGAAGAGGTCGGAGAACCCGGGGGGCCTGCCAGTGATGGCGTCCACCGTTCTGAAGCCTTCGACGACGTCGCGGCATTGTTGGAAAGCAGGGAATATTGGGCTGCAGAGGGTGAAGTTGCCGTACCCAGGATTGGTGTATGTGCCCGTAAATCCGAAGAGCGTATGGGATTGGGACGCGGGCGAGCGTTGATGCTCGGGGGTGGGGGTCTCTTCTTGCAAGACCCGACCATCGATGGTTGGGAGGCCGAGGATACGGTCAGCAATCGTGCTAGCGATGTTTCTCGTGACGCCAGCACTCGTCCGTGTGTTGGCGAGAAGGACGACGCCGAAGCCGTCATAGGGATATAAATCGACTATGGTGGCAACGCCCGGGGCGCCGCCGTTGTGTTGGACGAGCTTAAAGGAGGAGTATGAGACGTCGCATAGCATCAGTAAACATGGTGTAGATACCTCATGGCCGCGATAGGATAGGCGGCCCCAGCCAAGTCCATATCCAGCGATCGACATTATTTGGTTGCCTTTGTTAATGGCCACAGAGATGGCGGAAGTTGCAAGGTCGAAAGTCGCTCGGGGGATGATTGTGGTATTGGTCCGAGCATCCACTCCGCCATTCAGAAGCACCTTGATCCACCGTGTCTATGGCTGCGTGGTAAGCGAGATATGGACGACATACACAGCACGCCTTACCATGTCCTCTGCGGTCGACATGACACCTCCGGCGCCAGCAATCAGGTCGGCCGTACGTTCTGGCATGAAAAACGGGATCCTGCGCCGGGAGGGCGTCCATGACTGAGTGAAGTTGCCCGTTGCAAAGGCGCGGTCGGGATGGAGGGTCGAGGACGTCATTCCGAGCGGTGCCAGGATGCGCTGCTCTACGAAGTCACGATACGACATCCCGCGTATTTGGATACGACACGGGCACCCGTGATGAACATCTGCTAATTGTTAGACAGGTGCTCATGTGGATAAAGATGTAGTATATACCTGGTTATTGTACTCGTAGACCTGACGCAACTCGTACGCTGCACGAAGGTGTCTCATCCGAACAACTACATCGCGCGCAGAGTCGTCGGGAGCATAAGACACGTCGTGACTGCATAGTAGACCAGTCAATGGGACGCACTGAAGAGACATGAAAGCAGACCAGCCCAGGTAGGCCCGTCACATGCGAAAGCAAATCCTTGAGATCCGCCTTCTCGGTCGTCCACTCGTCTTCGACCATCCACTCCCCCGGCAGAAGGTCGCGCATTTTGGTGTTCCAGTTAAATCCCGCCACGGTATCCGGGAGCGCCGACCTGTTCTTCCCGTCCGCAAAGTCTTGCATGAGAATACCCAGCGACGCGGATAAGAAAGCTTTGGAGCATGACCCGAGGTGGAAGATGGTCTGTGGGGCTCGTTTGCATGAATTTGGTGGGAAAGGAGTGCGCGACGTACCCCAGATGTTACTGCATCCCCAGCTTCTGTGCGGCTACCCCAAGCCGCAAATTCCACTTCGCCATTGGGAAGGACAATGCCCAACGACATCCGGTGACATTGCTAGCTTGAAGCTGGCTTGAATGTAGGACGACAGCTCCTTTGTAATAACTGTGCCGCGGCGGTTAGGCAAGAAGTCATTGAGAGGGACTTGGGAAGCGCATTGCCCCAGAGAGGCGGTTAAGACGAGCAGTGCGAAAATGGACCGCATATTGGCAGGGGACGCTCGCGGCTGGACGCTTTGAAGGCAAGAATCGCACTACGGCGCAGCAGCGCGCAGTATTTGCGTATCATGATGAGAAGAATTAAATCATGACGGCACTTTCGATGAGAATTATGAGCTCGGTTGACGGTGGGCCAGCCCGAGAGTCCTCTGAACGAGTCGGACTAAGACTAGAGGTATGTAGAAGAAACATGGGCGTTCCAATTTGAGATCAATGATTTGAGTCACTGTCGCTCGGGCTAGGCTCGAACCCAGCCGCAGACACGCCAACACTGGACCTTGGATGACAATCGATCCAAGGGTGATGGCGAAGCGGCTGGAGCTTTCTAACCGGCGACTATAGTACGGTCGGAGTTTGCCGGCGCACGTTGTTTTGACTTGCAGAAATTTCGACGCATCGAAAATTCAAACCTATTGTATAAAGATTCTGAGGAGATAGATCTCTTCAGAATCATTGTGGGATCCTCTGGGATCCTCCGAGTATATAATGTATGCGAAAGAAACAACCCAAAAGAGTGCTATAGCTAAAATGAAGTGGACGAATCTCATGTGATTTTGCAGATGACGCGCAGGCGCTGATAGTAGTGATCGAAGTTTGATTGCACCTCTCGGCAGTAATCTTGCCGCAGAAATGGGGCAGGTAAAAGTATTGTGGAACAGTCCCTTCCCACTCCGATCACCCCTCTGGATGAAGTCCAAAGAGATCTGTCTCCTCAGAATACTTATACAAGAGGTTTGAATTTTCGATGCATCGAAATTTCTCTAAGTCAAAACAACGTCCGCCGGCAAACTCCGACCGTACTAGCCGCCGGTTAGAAAGCTCCAGTCGCTTTTCCGCCGGCCTGTTGATCGATTGTCATCAACAGTTTCCGTGCCCGAAAAGCGACTGCCTCGAGTCTACGCTCGGGCTTGCATCAGGGAATACCATATATGGTCATTACGCTTGTCCTCAATGACTATCTTCACGTCGTTTTGCAACACGATTTCTCCTCAGATATTTTTCGCAAGCTTGGTGAATTTTCCGACGGACGGTCTTGGACCGCGGAACGCTTGAAGCCACCGTTTCGATTGATCATCACAGGCATCCGAATCGTTCTAGGCTCTGGAGCGACGCTCATCCAAGCCAATCCACTACTCGCCAGCTTGGCACAGCGCCCAGACTCGCGTTCCAGGGACCAAAAGTTAGAGCTGCTCGGCGCGCGACGGTCTCCTTACGCCGCGCAGCTCAGTTGCAGCTCAGTGTGACTTCTGTCTTGTCAGCTTTGCCTACGACCCTTCCTACCGAGGAACTGCATTCTAGATAATCATTGAACAATCTCTGCCTAGAGCTACTAGAGTTGGAGACTTTTCTCGACTCGCGTTTATTCGGATAAATCCCGCCCAGAAGTCTTCCTATCAGTTAAGTATTATATCGGACTAGTAGGCTGGTATTACTCGGCCGTCTGCCTTTCCCTGCCTTTCCATCCCTCACCCGATGAACGCCCGAGATCGTGAGCCGCTCTTACACAATGCCCCCCCCTCCCGGCGACACCAATGCTCATATAAATACTCGCGCCTTCCTAACTAACTCACAAAAACATTATCCCTGAGCCATTTCTCCAATCGTCTAAGCACCATGTCCTTCCGCACCGACCGCGTCCGCCTCGCCTTCTTGGTCAAACGAAAGTCCACTCTGACCGAGGAAGAATTCAGCCGGTACTGGTCCGGAACACACAGCGCACTGTTTGCATCTTTGAAGATCGTGAAAACCAATTTGATCAAGTATGAACAGGTGTGTACATTACACATGTCTTTGAGCCGATATGTGTGGCTCCGCCACCATTAACACGGGGCATCAGGCACATATAAACCAGAGCGCCCTGATGCAAATTCATCGGATTGGGGGTGCACCGTGCGAGTGGGATGGGATGGGCACGTTTGAGGCCGAGAGTTATGCCAAGATCTTCGAGGTATGTTTGATCATTCCGAGTCGTTCCGAATTTTTCACTTCTCTTCGTCAGGTGTTTGAAAATGAGGAATACCTGCGGGTTGTGAAGCCGGACGAGGCGAACTATCTTGCTCGGGACGAGTGCCAGCTGCTCCCCCTTGATTTACTCACAGTGCTTGAAAAGTGAACTGTAGTTCGTTCGACTGCTATTATTGCATGCAGGTATTCTACACCCCCAAAGTCTTTCCAGCAGGCCAAATCGCGCGGCGAGTCAGTCGTAGGCCCATCCGGCGGTCCTGCGCGTGTGCGGTTCGCAACGACAACGCCGGAAACTGATTCGCGCAACCAACTCCGAGCCTTTCCTCTCGATCACTTGATTACGTCTGACGATCGCACACGAACGCGTAGAAACTGCACAAGAAGAGGAGATGTATTTGGACAGGCGGTTGAGCTCCTGCATGAACTCCTACTCTGTCCAATGAAAGAAGTCCACTCCACCGTGCGGCAGGAGGCACTACCACTTGAATCTACGGCTGCACACTCGTTCGATCAGCTCAAAGCGACCACAGCATATTCTCGTTCGAAGTCATCCAAATGGATAGCAGTGAAGGAATATCTATGTACCAACTGGTACGATGAAATAAGATAAATCATGCTACATACGAAACTGCCCATAATTAAATAGTCCCGTGCTCGGCGGTCATTACAGGATCGTAAATGCCATGGCGGACAGTGTCAGTGTGGCGACAACCGGCCACATTCGTGTGCTCAGAACAATCGGCTGGCCTGCAGCGCTATTCCCCGACTTTTGAGCGGGCGGCGTCGTGCCTGTCGCATTACCCGAGTTGACGGGTGTGGAGGCGGAGGAGGTCGAAGTTCCAGAAGAGGAGGAGCCCTGATTCCCGCTGGCTGATGGCCCAGGGTTGGAGGCAGAGTTCGGAGCCCCGGTCGAGCCAGTAGAATTGAAAGTAGGGGCAGCGACGGCGGTCGATGGGTCCGCAAGTGCACCTTTACCCCACGACACAGCTTGCCCGTTTGGCTGCACGGCTTCCGTCGCAGGGGTGCTCGAGCCATCTGTTCCTGCGATCGTGAAACGAGTAGTATAGGTGGCGTTGGTGGCCCCAGGAGCGGTGAATTGGTAAAAGTAGATGGGGGAATTGGGGGTGACCTATCGCGCGAAGTTCAGCCGCAGGTCACGATCTAAATATTAATGGCGTACCTCAGGGCAAGTATAGTTAAAGGTGCCTGCCACGGTTCCGTCTTGGCCAAGAGCGACAGCTGTTTGAATAATGTTAGAAATATTCAGGCAAGCGGGGCATTAGCTCATACTGGTGAGATGGATCACGGGCACATTAGGGCCCGTCATGAGCTCGATGGCCATGTTCTTCCATGCAGTCGACCCGGTATCAGAGTCCCCCGCCCAACCGATGTGGCAGCTTGCGCCTTGGTTGAAGCTTTCGCTCCCGGGGGCCCCGCCAGGTTCGTTGGGCTGTACGTCCGCTTGGGACATGAGCACAGCGCTCGAGGCGAGGACGGCGGCAAAAAGAGTGGACGCGAACATGATTTTAGAAGACTGCCGACGCGGTAAGAAAACAAAATGAGGGAGGAGAGAAAAAGAGGAAAACAAGGTTACCTTCAATTATATAAAGAGTGACAGGGTAAAGCAAGAGGCCCGACAGATTCAGCCATCTTTTACTGTCAGGCACCAATAATCCAACAGTACACCGAGCGCCCAACACAGCCCACCATTCAAAAGCCTTGATAAACATCCTTGGTTTCGTAATGATTGAGCCTTCGAAACGATGTCGCGCGACCTCCGTGATCAGGCCAATGGGAAAAAGCGTCGAGAACTGTGCAGTGGTTGGAGTATCACCCTATCTGTCCGTCGACCAGCGTTGCGCTCGTGGTTTGGCCTTTATCGCCTGCTTGACCTTTGGCAGGAGAGCGCTCTCGACTGTGACAACCGCATAACCGGTTGGCAACTCGACCTTGAAGCTCTGCATAGTAACGGGTACCGATGGGGACCGGCAGCCTCTGTTCTCTGTTTCGGGGGATTTTGCTACCAGACTCATTTCCGCTATGGCACTGTCAGGAACGACGTCCATCATGGATGATGGGAGTCGGAAGATGATCTAGATCAATGATGACAACACCCGTATCATCTCTCTCTTTATAAAATTGCGTTGTCTGAAACCTTGAAACTCCGCTCGGTAATCACCGGCGGCAGTCAACGGCCCCTTACGGCCTCCGGCGAAGTGCCGGGGCGCTCTTGTTATGTACTACGGAAGAGAGACGGCGCCAACTCAACTGGGGGAAAAAAATACTGAGTTGCGAAAACCCTCATTTCCGTATTGGTTCTGGTTCCACCCTGAAGTTTAATCTGGTGACTTTCGCTTCAACCGATTGATCCGGCCCCAGAAACTTAAAAACAAGTTTTAGCCTCTGTATTCCAGCGGGGCCGCTGGGGCAAACAGGGCCCGTCGGAACTGACGCTATAATAACAGTGAGCCCTCGCGCTTGTTACAGTAACTTCGAGACTCAGAATCATGGTGTCGTTGCGACTGGTTGGCTTTTTCTCCTGATGCCAGACCGGTGGTTGAAAATCCGTGGAAGCACTCGCATTTTTAACAGCATAGTCTGCACAGGCGGCAGAAGCTGTACAGTAATGGTGGGCTCAAAATCGGAAACGAAGTTGAAGTTGAGATAGACGCGAGAGAAGAAAGCCTTTGGAGAACAGGCAGCAATCCAGCAGCACTGTTTCATCCAAAGGTCCCGCTGAGAGATTACAGGCTGGCAGGTGGAAAGACTCTAGGATCAAAGTTGAGATGAGGAGTATGTGTGTCGCATCTTTAATTTCGATTGCCGCCGAATATGAGACTGTTTGAGGCTCTATTCTATGGTATCTGCCTCGTTCGGAGGAGTTCCCTGTGCAGAACAGAAGCGGGCCAGTAGGGACCCAGTCTCAAAGTAGAGGCGCGCAGATCATATATCCTGGACGAGGCACGACAAGACTTCTGCAGCATCAGGTTTAGATTAGGGTGGGGCTACCGGTAAATGAGATTCCATCGCTCAGGCTTGCTGTACTCGGAATCAAATTTGAAGCTGTGGCGAGAACCACTTCAGTCGGCCGGTTCTGAAAAACTGAAACGGTGGGACCACGCAAGATGATTCCAGAGCTCAGCGCTGGACCAAGGCCTATGTATGAGGTGAAGAACAAACGGAGAACGGCAGGTGCTCACGGTCACGGTGACGTCACCGTCATCATGGTTTCCCTCGTCGTCGATAGCGCGGAGAAAACTCAAAGAGGTCTTATATGGAGGTAAATTATGCCAAGTCTCCGGCACAACAGCGCACAACTTGTACGTACGGCGTCCCATGCACTTCTCAAAAACCTTTGCGCAGCTTCTACGGGACCTCCCCCCAGAGCTGAGCGAGAATGCCATTGAATACCGCCGGGTACGTGGATGTTCAGTAACAGTTTGTCCGAGTCACGCTCACACCAACTTTCTGCAGCTCAAGAAACTGCTCAATCAGGTCACTCGAGAGCTAGCGGCGCTGGGGCTAAGTCCTACTGTGCTTCATGACCTCTTACAATCCAATGCCGAACCCTCAGGGAAAGAGAAAGAGAAGGGACGGGACTCGGAAACTGGTGCCCGCTTGCTCTATGAATTCAACGACGACGTCGGGCACATCGAGCCGCGTCTGAGGCTCTGGGTCGACTCTACTGACCCCCCAGACGACGTGGAGGGCAAACCTCAAGTAGCACTTGTTGCATGGGCTCTACAGCGGCATGCCGAGGCGCAGAACGCCGTGTTGAACTCAAACAAGGTCGAGCTGGTGATCCCGCTCGTGTCCGACTCTGCGTTCTTCCAGTTACTTGCGGCGACGCTGCAAGCGCTCGCGGACCATCTCATCGCCACACATGCGCAGTTCGTGGAGACGCTAAAGGATTTGACGAAAGTAGTCTCTGACTCGGCGCGGCCCGTCTCATCCACGTCTACCAGCTTCAAGCCGCTCTCGGCGCTCCGGTCAGATGCCGGGGGCGCTCGTGTCAGTGCGTCCAGTCGCAAGGTGTGCTGTGCTTCGTACGCAAGCCTCGGTCGCGTGCTGACGGCATCTAGAGCGATTTGTACTCATGGCGCGAGATATTCCAGCTTTATGTCGAGACAGAAATCTTCGAAAGTGTCAACGAGCGGGACCGCGGATCGCGCACCATTGAAGACGCGGAGACGCGCCTGACGCAGTTCGCGGAGCGGGTCAAGACCCGCGGTCTCGACCGCGAGCTGAAGCTCCAGCAGAGCCACAAAGCGCTCGACTCCTTCCTCGAGCTCAATTCGTTCATCTTGAACGTTAAAAAGGTCTGCTCTCCTGCGCCATCCGCGTACTTGCCTGACCTTTTTTCAGTTCGAGCTCGCCAATGCCGAGGCGATGCGCAAGATCCTCAAGAAGCACACCAAGCGCACGGCACTGCCCGCGCCCGACTCAAGCAACACGGCCCCGCTCGCGCTGCTCCCCGCGACGAATACCTTGCTCCCCCGGACCCTGGTGCAGGAGCTCGGCACGACCCTGCTCCCCGTCATCCCCTCGCTGGACGACTACGCGTGCCTGATCTGCCTCAGCATCGCATTCAAGCCGATCCGGCTCGCCTGTGGGCACCTCTTCTGCGTCCGCTGTCTCGTGAAGATGCAGAAACGCGGCAGCGACGACTGCCCGATGTGCCGCGCGCCGTGCGTCCTCATCGCTGACCGGTGTGCGTCTTTATTCTGCCCCGAATCTTGCGTTTGCTTTGCTGACGGTTACTTTTGCGCAGCGAACGTGGACTGGGCCCTGCTCAACTTCATGCGCGACTGGTTCCCCGAAGAGGCGAGCATAAAGCTGCGGCAGAACGAGCGCGAGGCTGCAGATGAGCAGATGGCGGAGCTGGGCATGGATCCAAACCAGCGGTGCAGAGTGATGTAGAAAAAAGAAAGAAGAGTGTACTATATCTAAGTTATATGTATGTATGGATACAGGGTATTACAAGATTTATTTACGGGCTGTAGGAGGAATATTAATATGCAGTACAATGCAGCACCATCGATGATCCGGGCAAACCCGATTCGGACTCTGTCAGTGACCTCATAAACTTTCGCCCGTGCCTCGGTACATACGACCTCAGCGCAACCCAGACGGGCTCCAATTGCGCGCATAACAGACCTCTCAGCCTAGACCCCGGCGTTCTCACCATCTGCCCTCGTTCTTCCCGCTTCCGTGGCATCCCGAGATGCTCTCCAAGCAAATAATCAACACCGCTCGCGGTCGCGGGCTGCTCAACGTCCACAATGCGACGGCTTCGGCCATGGCAAGAGGATGGTATGCGCTTTGCTGCAATTTTTATTTTGTACTTTATCGAACACACGTTCGTTGCAGGGTGACTGCCAGCGCGCACACGAAACGGGCGACGTTCCACTCGACGTGTCTTCTGCAGGGTGCGCTATCATGTTCTACGCCAAGATAACCCAATTTCAAGCCTCGTTCTGTCTATGCAGCGGAAACGGTCCAGGTCCCGCAGATGGCCGAGTCCATCACGGAGGGGACGCTCAAGTCGTGGCTGAAGCAAGTCGGCGACAGCGTCTCCGTAGATGAGGAGGTTGCGACGATAGAGACGGACAAGGTGCGGCGGCGCACTTTGCCCCCTGGGCCGCCCTTTGACGCGTCGTGCAGATTGATGTTTCTGTGAACGCGCCGACGGCAGGCAAGATCGTCGAGCTCCTCGCCCAGGAGGAGGATACGGTCACGGTGGGCCAGGACCTGTTCCGGATCGAGCCCGGCGAGGTCGATGCATGTAGGTGCCACCGTCTTCGTCATTGAGCGCCCGTGCTCATTCGTGCATGCACAGCGGAATCTGCACCTCCGCCGCCTGCTGAGGAAGCGAGCAAACCGAAAGAGGCGGAGAAGCCTGCAGAGACGGAGAAGCCTGCAGAGATGGAGAAGCCGGCCGAGAAGGCTGCGCCCAAGCCTGCTCCCCCGCCAAAACAAGAGGCCAAGAAGGAGAGCAAGAAGGAGAGCAAGCCGGCGGCGGCGCCTCCCGCCGCCCCAGGCAGCAGAAATGAGACCCGGGTACGGCAGGACTCTCCATTTTCCTGTCTGTCCGCAGCAGCTGACCATGCAAGCGCGTCCGCAGGTCAAGATGAACCGCATGCGCCTGCGCATCGCCGAGCGCCTCAAGGAGTCGCAGAACGCGGCTGCCTCCCTGACGACCTTCAACGAGATCGACATGTCGTCCCTGATGGACATGCGCAAGCGGTACAAAGACGCCGTACTGAAAGAGCACGAGGTCAAGCTCGGCTTCATGAGCGCCTTCGCCAAGGCGTGCACGCTCGCGCTCAAGGAAATCCCCGCCGCCAACGCGTCGATCGAGGGTGACGAGATCGTCTACCGCGACTACGTCGACCTTAGCGTCGCGGTCGCGACGCCTAAGGGCCTCGTCACGCCCGTCGTGCGCAACGCGGAGAGCCTCAACTTTGTCGGCATCGAGCGCGAGATCGCGGCGCTGGGCAAGAAGGTGCGCCCCGTGTCGCGCACGCATTGGTCGCAACTAATATGGACCGCGTTCATAGGCCCGCGACGGAAAGCTCACGCTCGAAGAGATGTCCGGCGGCACTTTCACCATGTGCGTCTCCCGCCCCGCCTCCTTCTTCCCCCAATTATTAATAAACAATTCAGCTCCAACGGCGGCGTCTTTGGCTCGCTCTACGGCACCCCCATCATCAACCTCCCCCAGGCCGCCGTTCTCGGTACGTTCCTCGCCTGCAGCGGAGGTGGATGTGTGCTGACGTGTGCCTTCCGTAGGCATGCACGCGATCAAGGACAAGCCCGTCGTCGTGGACGGGCAGATCGTCATCCGCCCCATCATGGTCGTCGCGCTCACGTACGACCACCGGCTGCTCGACGGGCGGGAGGGCGTCACCTTCCTCGGTGCGTTTACTCCCCATTTTTTTTTCACTCCTCCTCTCTCGTCCTGCGCGCTGACGATGCCCGCAGTCCGCGTCAAGGAGTACCTCGAGGACCCGCGGAAGATGCTCCTCGCCTAGATATCTCACAAATCACAATCGCGGAACCACCGCGCCCGGTGGTGCGCGCGCGATATATTATACCGCCCCGCATGTCACCAAGTATCGTACCGAATATTTTTATTTTTCTGCTCTCTTTATGCGTGTATCCACCCAAGACCGTGCTGCGCCGAGCATCTCTAAATTTTGGTTCTTGAAACGCGGGTCTCGGCGACACCTCTGAGTTGGCGAGCAGTGGATTGGGTTGGATTAGCGTCGCTCGAGAGAGAAGGAATCGGATGCCTGTGATGATAAACCGAAACGGTGGCTTCAAGCGTTCCGCGGTCCATCGGGAAATTGGCCGAGCTGACGTTGCGAAAAGAGCAGAAATTATGGAAGATACTACGCGACCTCGTCGAAGTTTCTGCTAAAGGACAAGGAAAGGATCACTGATCTAAAGTTCTAACCGGAACGCCCATGTTTCGTCCTACTTGGTCCGAGTCCCTCAGACTCTGAGGGACTGAGGATTCTCAGGCTGGCCCACCGTCAACCGAGCTCATAATTCTCATCGAAAGTGCCGAAGAACGCGCTACGGCATGCTTCAATTCTCATCATGATACTCCGCAAATACTGCGTCCTGCTGCGCCGTAGGGTGACTCTTACCTTCAAAGCGTCCAGCCGGTTCTCGACAGTTCCCTGCTAACATGCAGTCGATTGTCGCACTGCTCGTCTTAACCGCCTCTCTGGTGCAATGCGCTTCCCAAGTTCCTCTCAATGACCTCTTGCCTGGCACAGTCATTACAGAAGAGCTTTCCTCCTACATTCAAAGCCAGCTTCAAGCTAGCAATGTCACCGGAATGTCGTTGGGCATCGTCCTGCCCAATGGCGAAGTGGAATTTGCGGCGTGGGGCAATCGCACAGAAGCTGGCGATGCAGTAACATCTGGGGTACGTCGCGCACTCCTTTCCCACCAAAGTCATGCTAACGAGCCCCACAGACCATCTTCCACCTCGGGTCATGCTCCAAAGCTTTCTTATCCGCGTCGCTCGGTATTCTCATGCAAGACTTTGCGGACGGGAAGAACAAGTCGGCGCTCCCGGATACCGTGGCGGGATTTAACTGGAACACCAAAATGCGCGACCTTCTGCCGGGGGAGTGGATGGTGGAAGACGAGTGGACGACCGAGAAGGCAGATCTCAAGGACTTGCTTTCGCATGTGACGGGCCTACCTGGGTTGGTCTGCTTTCATGTCTCTTCAGCGCGTCCCGTTGACTGGTCTACTATGCAGTCACGACGTGTCTTATGCTCCCGACGACTCTGTGCGCGATGTGGTTGTCCGAATGAGGCACCTTCGTGCAGCGTACGAGTTGCGTCAGGTCTACGAGTACAATAACCAGGTATATTGCATCTTCATCCGCACGAGCACCCGTCTAACAATTAGCAGATGTTCATCACGGGTGCCCATATCGTATCCAGATACGCAGGGATGCCGTACCGCGACTTTGTAGAGCAGCGGATCCTGGCACCGCTCGGAATGACGTCCTCGACCCTCCATCCCGACCGCGCCTTTGCAACGGGCCACTTCACCCAGTCATGGACAACCTCCCAGCGCAGGATCCCGTTTTTTCATGCCAGAACGTACGGCCGACCTGATTGCTGGCGCCGGAGGTGTCATGTCGACCGCAGAGGACATGGTAAGGCGTGCTGTGTATGTCGTCCATATCTCGCTTACCACGCAGCCATAGACACGGTGGATCAAGGTGCTTCTGAATGGCGGAGTGGATGCTCGGACCAATACCACAATCATCCCCCGAGTGACTTTCGACCTCGCGACCTCCGCTATTTCCGTGCTGAGCAACAAAGGGAGCCAGCTGTCATCAATCATGGGCTATGGGCTTGGCTGGGTCCGCACGTCGCACCGCAGCCATGAGGTACTATCTACAATCCGTCCCCGGCAGTGCTCCTCTTCTCATATTCCCTGTTTCAGCTCGTTTGGCACAATGGCGGCGCCCCAGGCGTAGCTACCATAGTCGATCTATATCCCTACGACGGTTTCGGCGTCGTTCTCCTCGCCAACACAGGGCCGAGCGTGAGCGTTACCAGAAACATCGCTTACAAGATCGCCGACCATATCCTCGGGCTTCCCACCATCGAGCCTCAAGTGGCGCGAGAAGAGACCCCGGCCCCCGAGCTTCAAAGCTCGCCCGCGTCCCAATCCCATACGCTCTTCGGATTCACGGGCACATACACTAATCCTGGGTACGGGCAACTTCACCCTCTGCAGCCCAATATTCCCCCCTGTCCAAGAATGCCGCGACGTCGTCGAAGACTTCAGAATGGTGGACGCCATCACCGGAAGACCCCCCGGGTTCTCCGACCTCTTCGCCGCCTGGCCTCGATTTTGGGGCTCGCATCTCCGGCTCTATCCCGTATCGGGGTCCGGGTACGAGTATACGGCGGAGCTGACGACGCTGTATGTCGAAGGCTACGGCGCCGACTGCAGCCCTTTCGAAGATGTCGCGTCGGGGACTATATCTGCTGCGTTTATGATGGAGGGGGGACAAGTCGTGGGGCTTGGGTTGTTTGTCGCGGAAAAGGAGTCTTGGAGGGCCAGGAGAGGCGGCAGTGTTAGGGACAGAGCAGACGTATGGTTTGACAAGCTGCTTTGAAGATCCAGTGAGAATTTGACTTATGTAATCGCAAATATTACCGAGGAGGCATTCCCTAAGCTTGTTTCTAGAAACGGCCGCAGCTGGCAAATGCGGAGACGTCACCAGATATCCCGATGAAGCGCCCTCAGACCGTAGACGAGTCCGCCTTGACCTGCGCCTTCGCGGACAGCGGTCTTTCTCTGCATGGCCGCGGTATCGTCGCTTCGCGGGACTCGCTCCAGCACCTGCGGCCTCCCCTCATGCTGCCCTTAGTCGCGTCCGCTGGGATCGGCTCCTCCCCTTGGCTCGTGCCCCGCCATACTTAGCCGCGTATCCGGCTCCGATATCCCTCCCTCGACGTGTGCCTCGGGCGTGAAAAGGACAAGTGGGTCCTGTGCTAGTATGAAAACCGCGTGGTTAGCGTCGAATCCGTGTGGCCGCGCGAAAGCATCGGCAGCAGAGTCGATCGCCTCATGCTCGGTTCCGGAGGCAGCGTAGCAATCCTTATGAGCGCCATCCTCCAGGTGCGACGTGTGCCAGAGGCCAAGGAGTTGAGATGAGGGTCCGGGTGGAGCCCCGGTAGGTGGAGGAACATCAGCGTGGGACGCCCCCATGCAGATGCACCCGACGAATGTCGCGGAGTATTTCTACCTTGCGATGATGATGAGCGGTGGAGGCGCACGAGGCGGTCGAACAGCATGCACAGGAAGAGATACTGGCGTGCTGACAATGCTGGAGCATGGTGTGGGCCGGATAAGGAGAGGGTTCACCCCGCGCCCGACGTTAATCGATGCATCCCATGAATTTATGCCTGTCATAAACAATGAGAATCATCCAACGTGTGATTCTGCTGGATATTCGCTTCCACGTCAGGATGGTCCCAATCTCATCGCCGCGACTTTGACGGGGCCACTTTGAGACAAGTAAATTGTCATGCTATTTTACAGTTTAGTTTCTTTGTGATGCCTCCGTCTACGCCAGCTTGAGCAAGTCGCCGAGGACGCCCATGGCCGTCACGGCGGCCCCAGCTCCGGCGCCCTGAACGATCAGGGGCCGCTCCCCGTACCGTTCGGTGTGGAACATGATGATGTTATCCGACCCTCCAAGCGAAGTCGCGAACGGATGGTTGTCGGATACCTGCGGGCTCGATGAGCACTAGCCTTAGGCGGGGACTATGAAACGTACTTTTCTAAGCCGGCTCTGACCTGCCCGTTGAGCACATCGACCACGCCGACAAACCTGAGCACCTTGCCCTCGGCGCTCGCAGCCGCGCGCATCTTGGCAAAGTGGTCGTCGAATTCAGGGAGCCGGGAGATTGAACTCGTCGCCCGAGGGTATATTTTCGAGCTCCGGCGGGATAAGCGACGCCGTTTGGACGGAGGTAAAGGACTGCAGCTTCGGAAGCGCCGAGGACGACGGGGAATGCGATACGATCCGGGAAAGAATGGTGAGCTTTCGCGCGACGTCGAAGCCGTTGAGGTCGTCTGCTGGGTGCGGTTCCTGTGATATCCTCAATTTAGAAAGTCGGGACAAAAAACGTGCAGGGTAAATCCTTGCCGTGTATCCCTTTTCTCGGGCAATGCTGACGACGGAAGAGAATGCTGGGCCGTCGGGCTTTCCGGTGGAGAATTCATTGAAGATGTAGCTCATGGTTCCGGAGAATACACCTTCGATTTTAATGATCTAAGCCGCATGAGACCGCGATTGGAGGAGCAGAAGGAAAAGTCATACCTTGTCGCCCGTCGCCACAAGATCTTTCAGCGTCCCAATGACCGGCAGACCTGCGCCAACAGTTGCCTCGTTCAGGAAGCGCCCACCAGTCTTGCTCGCGGCTACGATTTGTTCGTAGAGTGCGATATCGCCAGAAAATGCCTTTTTATTCGGGGTGATGACGCTGATTCCGGCCTTGATCCACGTTGGATACAGGGCCGCCACATCTTCAGACGACGTATTGTCGATTAACGCAACTTTCTGACTTGGAGAGACCAACGCAGAGAGTTTCTCGGTGAGTTTCGGGAGATCGGGTCGATCGGCAGACGCTGCAAGATCAGATTTCCAGGAGGACGGAGATGTAATAGGATTAGCGTGGTTGAATATTGTCCGTGTCGTCGATGTAAGGGAGACGAGCTGGAAGGGGGAATTGGGCGGTGGGATCGAAAGCAGTTGGTTGATGAACTCGGCACCAACGAGTCCGACGCCCACAACTGCAACGTATATTTTCGGAGCGGAGGCCATGGTGAGAGAGCGACCGAGGTTTTGCCCTGTAAATTTAAGCGCCCGGCGAGTCAGTGGCCATCAAAACGTAACAAAACGTACACATGGCCAACATACCCGATTTAGTTTATCAAGGTTTTCATTTCCATTTGGTCGAAACGGAACCTTGACTTGGACTCGACGGGTTGCTCGTAGAACTCCGTGAATTCCACCTGTACTTTGATCCATCTCCGAAGGTTGACGGATTTGCGGATCGCTCAGGCTCCACCCAAGATAGGGGGTCGGTCTGCAGTTATCATTGCCTATCCGTGGCTCTTCCAACTTACTACTGGTACATCTATAGTAGATACCCACTAGTATCATTAATTTGAATATATCGCGCTGAATTCGTAGACGCATGTCCTAGATCGCCTTGAGAAGGGACCGCCGTCCTACCGGTTCATGCTCCAGCCTTACGGCCTAACGAATACTAATATGATCCAATCGGAGGCACGATGCATCCACGTCTTCATCGTTCCATAGAACCCCTGCTAGCTTTTGTCCATCGCTTCCGACTCGGCTCTTCGGCGCGGCTTATTCAGGGCAGCTGCCTACAAAAGGCCTTGCAACTCGGAGGTGGGTCTGAGCTCAATGGACCCTGCTGGCTCTCTCAATGCCGCGAATACTTTGCGATGGGAAAATCGAATGGACCGTTCTGCCAACGGTATCCCAGAATTGTTATCCACTTTCCATTGTTCCGACCTTTCAAAGTTAGCGCTCTTTGCCTTTTCATGTGGGACTATTGTGCGCATTTTCTCTTCCGATGGGTACTGTATCTTGACTGCCGCATCGAGGCCTGACATTTCCCCAAGAGGTACTTGTGCATAAATTATTCATATCGCATACGGCATCGCTAACCCAAGCCTTAAGGTTCAATATTTCTGGGTGAGTCCAAAATCGCAATCATGATGGAAGTCTAAGCCAGTGCTACAATACACTTAGGGATCCCGCTGGTCCCTTGTCAAATTTCTCTTCTTCTTGGTAAATTCCCTCTAATGGAAGATGCTACAACACTTAAATTTTGTATAGAATCGATATTTCACGGGGGTCCTTGTCGTATTCACGGTTTACTGTCAGTGATTTCTCCTAGTTAGGGGCGGGTATCCCGCACTGAAAACATTGCAGTTGATCTTTATCCGACGCCGAACACAGAGACGTATGTCAATCACAATTATGCATGACCCATTCCCTTCAATTGGTTTTATAGATGTGCGTTCAACGCTGCTACCGACGTTGTTGTTATTCTGAACGTCGAGCTAGGTCTTATATGGGCCAAGTTCGAAGTCTTTGCCGGTATGCTCCAAACCTGCAGGCGAGCCTCACTCACTTTTATATAATCAGCTCTCTTCTGTGCATTCATTGTTGAAGGTGACTCAAAATCCGCGCAGCCGACGCTGCTTTTGATGAACCAGCAGTTATAATGCAAATCAGACTGCACGCTATGTATGGTCATGGTAAGCGTCTCCGACCATCTTTATTTAGCAGTTTAATCTTTGGATAGATAAAAGGCTCATATTTGTGGTGTCGCTTCTGTGTATCGGCGAGTTGATGAGCATGGCTTCGCTATCATTTTCAAGGTCATGCCCTTATATAGAGTATCCTGTAAACTGAGATGCCATTTCGACAGATTTCCGACCGCCTTTGGTGCCATTCTTTGCCATGTCCGCTCCAACTTGCTGATTTCTTTTGTCGTAGCTGGGTTGGCAGAAGTCCCGAACACCGATTTCATCCTGCCTTTTTGCAACAACGTCATTCCCAATCATTTTTACCCATATTGGTTCAATCGATTTTCTGGAATTGTTTTCTGCCCTGAATATGCGTTTTTAGGATCGCATTTATGATATTCGACATGATCGTCCTTCTTCTGGTTGCCAGAAAAGCGTACATTCACTATCAAACACTACCCGACAAAGACTGGTCGCATGCCACGCTTATGGCTGTCCTCATGCGCGATTCTATCGCATACTTTTTATGGTACGGGCAATGTTCAGCTCGGACGCCGAACACGGGCCTTGACATCAATATCCACAGCAACGTCATCGTGTTCCTGACCACGACGCTGCTATGGAGATATGGGCCTCAGGGTCTCGCCACAATTGCAAATAGCTGGTCCCTGGTCGTGCCCTCCACGTCCGCTGGCCGGCTCCTTCTTAATATGCGCATAGCACATAAGCCAGCGTCCGACCGAATTTCCACTGTTGGGCTATCTGGCCTGGGTTCTCTGCACATTATATGCCCCGACTCGGAAGACGCGGGCCACGCAGGCGACAACGATGGTTAGCTACATTCCTTGACTTTCAAATTTTAAAATATGTATCACCTTCCGCAGAAAACACCAGCGACTCCGATAGCTATGGTCGCAAGGAGACACGCGGGAGCCACAATTCAAGTTGGTGAATCAACATAGAAAGGTATTCGTTACTTTCGCAGATACTATATGTACACGCTTTCCGCCCATGTTAAATTCGCGTAATGCTAATGCGAATCAAACCGCGTCCTGCATCGTAGCTATCCCAAATTCCATGTCGAGTCTCTCCATACAGAAGGCGAACGACCAAGGGGTAACTGCAGGGAATCCCACACCATCTCCGACCTTACCAGCCAGGGCTGGCGTCATCCTTCTGAGTGACACGGGGCCCTTAATAACCGGGACAAGGGTAGCCCACTGGCTGGTGGCAACTTCTTCGGGCGCTTCGCCCGCAGGTAAAGGCGGCTGCACCAGCATGAAGTATTTCCCGAAAATGGAGGTGTTGGAATAGATAGAGAGCGCCGAGATTATGGGAATCAATTTGACTGATGCCTTGAAAAATGGTGTCGAGACACCAGGGTGGCTGACAGAAATGGTCGTCGTCCCGTCTGGAGCGGTTTTGATGTCGAAGCTGGCAACCTGCTCTGTTGAAAATTAGCCTCGGTATTCAAAACCATCAACTTTTCCTACTGGGAATATTCCAATTCTTGCGTCCTGTATCCCGTTGGAGTTGTATTACGATAAGACAGACGAGACAGCATACCGTTCGTAGTTGACGCTTTGGATGAGACATAGATTTGGGTGATGCGGAAGGCTTTCGTTCCGTCAGCATATTTCCACCGTCCCGGAACATATATCAATTCGTCGTCTGGCGTCAAGCTCAGCTAAGGATGGAGATAAGAAGAGTGAAAATTCACAGGGTCCTGGGGAGATCTGTTAAGGAGTTCAAAGAAAGGCGCGCGAGCTCAGCTCACCAACGGGAGAATCCGAGTACGAAATAACCTATGGTATGCCAATGAAGCTCTCCCGGCGGGAAAAATGGCGTGGAATGAACCGACTTGGACAAGACCGAGACCTCCGATGAATTCGCCTCCGGAGGATAATACATCGGCCTGGTAAGGGGTACTCCAACCGGCCGGAAAACTGCTTGTTGTTGGAAAGGGGGACACAGGAAACACCCAGCTACGTCCTTTGAGATCCCACGGGCTGTGACAGATTAAGCATGAAGCAAAGCTGAGACACAAACACTGACGCCAGGGCAACTTGAAGGTCGGCCATGGGGGGTCGGAATCCAAGATTGACGTGACACGTGGTATTTCGAATCAAACCTAATTGATAGCCGACATCCAGGAAATAGGGGCCATCTTAGGTTCGGATCAAGCCTGCCGTTCCATTGTTTGATGATGCGGGCATCGTTTGGGGTTAAACAATGGAAGAGGCTTGGGCCAAGATAAGAGAATTAGGCAGGACCTTCGTCGCGTCCTGTGGCATTCAGAAGCCTGCGAACCACCCGGTCCATTTGGGAAGATCTTTTCATTTTCAATCAACTTAGACTTTGGCCTACTCAGATTCGTCAAATGTCACATAAGCACCACGCAGGATGGTCCTGATGTGCACAGTTTTCAGAATCTTCCGCTCATTTACAGCTGATCCGGAAAGTAATGAGAATAACTTTTTTTTTTCGCGTGTTCCCAATTTGGTAATTCCAAACATAGAAAGTCGAGGGTTCGATTCTCAGTATGATCACATTTTTCCACCGAACATAATACTGTCCTGCACGGTTCATTTGAGGCCTGAGGTATGATCTAAGCAAAAAATAGGTTGGCATGGGATTTAAAATACACACCTGGAGCACCCAATTCATTCTGAATGTCTACATGAGTTCCGGAGATGTGCCATTTGGATAGGACAGAGGTCCCAACTTCTGAGGGCTGACTCCGAGTACTGGAAGCTCCAGCATAGATTTACCACCCAGTGAGACTCTGAATAATTTCAGTGTGTGGTCATTGGTTTAGTATCTCATTTCCCTCGATCAGGATCAGGTTACCAATTATTTATCAATGAACTATTTCCCTAAGCTTACTATCAGATTTTGGAGGCAAAATATACATCGGTGTGTAGCTCTAGGCAACCACAGTTGTTCCCATCACATGTTGGGCCTGTGCAGAAAGAAAGGAGAGCAAAACCAACATTCTATCATGAAATGATGGAGCCCTTCGATGGGTGGGCAAGGCCTTGAGCGTTGATATATATTTCAACATCCTTACGAGCACTCTATACACTTCCCACCGATTTGTGCAGCCCATTAAAATATATGTACTCGGCCAGGATTGAACCCTCGACCTTCTACGTTTGGAATTGCCAAATTGGGAATTATTCTCATTACTTTCCGGATCGGCTGTAAATTTGCCCATTTCTTTCTCTTCCGGACTAGGGAAAAAAATCTGAGTCAACAATGTTTGTTATTTTTCATCTCCGAGTCCTCCCGTCTCCTTGGATGAGTCAATTTGAGAGAGAGAGTTGGGTCCACAGCGAAGTCATCAGGAAAACCATAGCCGAGATGTACCTATGTGTCAGCACAGCGACTCGTCAGGTTCTCAAAACGCGACTGAGGCGACTGGACGAGGGAAAAGCAGAGTTGAAGGGGACAAGCAAACAAGCAGCAGGAGTATAGACCAGAATAGTACAGGGTTTATATACAAGCGCCAAGGGATTTATAGGGGACTAGGGGGTTTGGTGTCTGTGGTAACAGGACACATAGGGTTAATGTGCAATATTAATACCGATCGTTGTTCCTACGATCGGGATGTGGAGGGGTTGAGTCCGGAATAACGGAGTTGAGCCCCGGGATATCGGAAAAGAATTCCGGATCATGACATTAGCCCCCCCGTTCAGACGCATCGTCCCGATGCGTAGTCCCCGGGATGTCGGGATTTTCGGGATTACCGTGGTCCTTTCGGAATTCGCCAGGCCCCCTTCTCGTTGAGTTGTTCCCTTGGTCGATCTGGGTATCGGGTATAAAAGTCTTCAATCGCTTCTTCGGCGCCTTCCAGCATATGGCGCATCTCCCAGCTTCATTCCGCTTTCGGATATCCTTTCCACTTGAT